>LOEQ01002721.1:10491-24479 GCA_001685075.1 Bramus lutescens
AAAAAAAAAGGTCATGGGAGTAAGGTGCTCTCTGCAGAGCCTGACGGTCTGAATCAATCCCTGGACCTGACATGATGAAAGGAGATAACACCTTCACGCATCCTCTGACCTCCACATGCATGCCTTGCACACAAGCACACATGCGGAGACGATAAACAAATGTAGAAACACCTTTTAAAGATGGATGAGTCTCGAAGAAAGTTGTACTGAGGAAGCCCACCCGCCCTTTGTCTTCCCACTGGGCCAAGGCTGATAACTTGGAGGGAAGGTGCTCCTCTCCACATATGTACCATGTGTCCAGGTGTCTTCTGGAGACCTAGGCTTTAGCACTCAGCACAGCACGGTGGCCCCTAGAACCTAGATGTGCTAGGCAACTCCGTCTAGAATCTCCCGTAAGGTGATGAGGAAACATTTTTGGAAGTATTGATACCTGAAACCCAGCTGTCAGGCCTCTCCGATGAGGTCTTCTGGAATAAAGCCAGGCCTTGAGCTCTGCATTGCAGGGGAGAGGAAAGCTCAGTGAGGACCTGAAGAGGACAGAGCAGCACCAGACAACTCTTATTCAAGCCTGTGGCCGTTTCTTCCTCATAGAGTTTACTTGAAAGTTACTTGTGGGACTTCAACAAAAGACTGGGTCATTTTTCTGCCCTAGTAACTAACTTGGTAGCTCCTCAATTTTTAAATCCATGTGGAATAACCAACTATGTGGTGGGTATGAACATCTAAGAATGGAACCTTCTGGAATCCTTGTCTTCTCAGCCGTGAGATCAGTTTTTCACTTGATGTGGGTTGGTTTTCATTATTTGAAGTAGTGTGGCTTTTCCTGACCAAACAAGGGTCCTGCAGCTGTGACTCATGTGACCTTTGGACTTTGAGAACTTGGCCCTGCCTGTTTGCAGGTAAGTGTCTGGCCAGAGACCCCCTCAGGGGACTCCCTGGCAGGAGCCTGGCAGCAGAGGTCATTGTCTGGGTGGGTCTCTATTGGATGATTGTCAGCGGGCTTCTCTCCCACTTCTCCCCAGGGCAGCTCCTGGTCTTCTCATGATTTCTAAGGATCCCAGCTCAGGTCCTCACGCTTGTGTGCTCCATATGTCACTTAAGGAGCCATCTCCCCAGGCTCCTCAGCAATTTTATGAAAGAGCAGGCAAACAGTGTTTAGACACTGGTTTTCTCAACACAAAGCGTCCTTCCCGAGGGAGTCAGTGAGAGAGAGGAAGTAGCGCGCTCGTTCGCGGTTCCTGTGGATTATCCTGTGAATCTCTTTAATTTGTGGAGGTCTCTGCCCATCCTCCTTGGGCTCCTCTGTGTTGATTCCTGCTTGATGAGCTCCCAGCATCCTGTAATGGAGGTGGGAGGGAGTTCTCTAGAAGAATTACTCCATGGTGGCTTGACCTACTCATGGAAATTGTTAGGGATAGCTTCTTGTATTTATCTACCAGTAGCTAGCGTGATTACCCCATAAATTTAAACCCACATGGAGTGGTTGATGCTAGACTAGGAGATTATAGAGATCTCTAGGTTAGGGAACAAAGCAGTGAGAGCCTTTGGATTCCCACGTGGTACATGCCTTCTCAGCCTGAAGCTTTCTAAATGGATGGAGAACTGGCCTTTATCCTTAAAAAAGAAATTTAAAAAGTTATATGTTTTTTGATTGAATAGGAACTTTTTCTGTTTTAGGGGAAAAAAGTTCTGTAAAGGAAGCATTGATGGAAGGTCAGCTTGTAAGTTGTGCTCTTTGCTGCTGTGGACGTGTGTGTACTTGTGTGCGCGGGCACTCAGCTCATCGCCCAGAGCGGATCTCCTGAGACTGTTGTTTGTGTTCACTAGTGAGAAAGAACTGTTCTGGGTTGGGGTAGGTTATGGTCCGTGTCATCTGATTGTAGGTCACAGTACTTCAGCAATCTGTTGTATCCCTGGGCCTGGGTCTCTGCAGTGGGAAGATAGCATCTGTTGTCTGATGGTACTGCTGCATTAGGACTGGATAAGGTGACTTAGCAACAGAAAATTCCGTGTACTGACCCCTCCTAGCATCTGTTGTCTGATGGTACTGCTGCATTAGGACTGGATAAGGTGACTTAGCAACAGAAAATTCTGTGTACATGACCCCTCCTTGGGAGGGACTGTTTGGGAATAGACCGTCTTCTGCCAGGAGTTTAAACAGGATTGCTGCTGACAGGCCGTATATATATAGATGTTCAAGTGCTGTTGGCTTAGCTTCTGCCTGGGATGTGTGGAAGAACCAGAAAAACAGTTCTGTGTGTTGAGATGATTGAAGTTCACAAGAATCTTCTCTCTCACATGTGACTCAGCTGGCTGAGATAGATGTTCACATCGGCATTCCCAGCCGACTAGAGAGCCTGAAGCTCTGGAGCTAAGAGTGGACTGCCAGTCAGGGGGAGCCCGTGAGCCCTACCAACAGACCACAGGCCCTGCTGTATCCACAGGTGCATTGCACAAGCCACCCGGGTATGCATAGGCTCACAGAGCAGCTCCTCAATGTCTCTGGGGGTTGGGGCAGCCAAGCACACTGAAAGATTGAGTTGCCTCCACAGAAGAAATTTGATGACTTATTTGTTGTCAACTGGTCTCTCACATGGCTCAGGAGTCGATAACCTCTCAGAGTGCTTCTCATCACAGTGAGTTTCCATGTGACTCTTCTGGTCAAGTGACAGCTATCATAGGGATGCAAGTCAGGACAATGCCACCAAGCAGAGAGACATGCTGAGCTCCACAGAACCACGTAAAGCTTGCTATGGCTTGAATCTGAAGTGGCCTCCACAGGCTACTGTTGTGAACACCCTCTCCCATGTGCAGTGTAGTAAAGGCTGTGGAGCCAGGCCGACGGCCTGACTGATAGACGTAGGTACTAAGTGGTGAACCTTATATGCTTGTACCTCCCCATAGGTCTGGTCTATCTCTCTTCCTGGTATACCAGGATATGAAGAGCCACCTCCTCATGATCACACACACACATACTCACTCACACACTTGTATACATGCATGGCACACTACCTTTACTCCATGAGGGAAATCAGAAACCCTGGTTTCCGTTCCTCACTGACAGCACTGGCTAGAATGTCCAGGGGAGGTACTACTTATCCAAGTCTGTGTGGTCTTGGATCTTTTCCAGTGACTGTACCCATGGGGATTTGAGTGGGGTCAAGGGCTCACTGGGCATGCATCTGTCACAGCTGATCCTTAGCTCCAGTGCAGCAATCTAGACTTTACTAGACCAAATAAAATGACAATGTTTTACCCTTTACCACCGCAGCCAGGGCTGTCAGAGAGTCAGGGAGTGGCTTCTCCAACCAAATAAAGAAACCCAGCCAAGAAGGGTGTCTTAGGTGACCACACTGTGACAAAACGCCATGACCAACACAAGCTGTGTAGGACAGGGCTTATCCGGCTGGGGCTTCCATGTCACTGTTCATCATTGAAGGAAGTCAGGACAGGAACTCAAGCAGGGCAGGAACCTGATGCCGGAGCTGATGCAGAAACTAAGGAGTGCTATTTACTGGCTTGCTCTTTGTGGCCTGCTCAGCCTGCTTTCTTTTAGAACCCAGGACCACCTGCCCAGGAATGGCACCCCCCACAATGGCACAGTCCCCACCCCCATAAATCACTGAGTAATAAAATGCTCTACAGGTTTGCCTACAACCTGCTCTTATGAAGGCATTCTCTTGGTTGAGGGTCCCTCCTTTCGGGTGACTCTAGCTTGTGCCAAGTTGACATAAAACTAGTCAGCACAAAGGTCTTAGAACTCAGAAGCATGGTTGAAAGGCAAGAAGTGCCCCCAACCCCGTTAGGATCTTGGCACCAGGGGCAGATTCTCTCTATTCACTGCATGTACAGAATGGGGCTATGGAGTGGGAAGCAGACTTCATAAGGAAGATTCTGCCTGAAATCACAAATACCTCGATCCCTAACTCCTACTCTGTCCAACTGTATCTGTCATGCTTACTGCCAGCTGGAGGGCAGCCACCGTAGCCTTGCCTGTGTGGCAGCCCAAGGCCAACTCTCCTTCAGTTCAGGTATCACTTGTACAGACCACTCTCTCTGTGTGTGTCTGTGCACACATATCATGCGTTTTGTAAACATGTGGAGGCCAGAGGTTGATGTCACATGTCTTCCTCCACTCTCTTCACCTTATCTTTTGAACCACAAGCTCTCCCTGAACTTTAGTGATCACCAGTTCAGCCAGACTAGCCAGCATGCTCCCGGTAGCCTCTGGCCGCCACCTCCCCAACACTGACGTTACAGGCTCATCTACCTCAGGTGCTATAAGACTGAGCTGTTCCCCAGCCACAGGCAACTGCTGCTTTTGTTAACTCATGCTGCTCCTTTCCTTCCCCGTTCCCCGGAACATTTTTAACACATTTGCAGCGGTCCTCAAAGCCCTTGACTCTGCCAGGATCTGGAGACGTGTGTAGCAAAGCCATGTCAGCTTCTCTAAACCTAGGCACCTGATGACCACCCCTCCCTGTCTCAGGTAACCATGCCTCTCCTAGGAAATGAGTATCTAGCATTCCTGAGGATGAAATGTAAGCTGTTTATTCAGTGTTTGCAGCCACAAACCACCCCACCCCACTTCTTGTCTTGGAAAAGGCAGAGTGGGGTCTGGCGCTAGAAAATATATAAATCCACCCAGATGTGGAGTGTCCCCAGGTCCCCTTTATGAGCCCCACCTAGTATATAGCTTGCTGAGCACATCTCAAGCCAATATTTATCTTTGATGTTGCCTAGGGTCTGCCAGTACTGGAACAGCATCTAAATATAGATGCATAAGCAGACTAAACTATAGCATAGAACCTGGCAGTAGTTCATTTGGCCAGGGCAGCCTCACTTCTTTGATTTTCAGTTGCATTTCTAGCATATTAAACTATGCTCCTGCAGAGAGTGCCCAGCTCAGTTACTTGGCCCACGTCTGCACCCCATACATAGCCATGGTCAAAGTAGTTTGACACGCCATCAGCTTCATGTAACTAACGTAGCAGGCAGTTAGGCACCTTGGAAAGTAATGTCAGAAGGACAGTGGAGAGAGTTGATACCAGGACGGATCCAAGCATGTAGTCATGGGGTCCAGCACCCTCATCCTAGTCATTCTTAGTTGTGTGTGTTTGTACAGGTGTGTGGGAGGCAGGTGTCACATTCCTCAGGCACTGTCTACCTTGTTTTGCTTTGTGTTTTTGAGACAAGTAGGACCGGCAGCCCTGGGAATCTATGTGTCTGTGTCCCCAGCCCTGGACTGCGAGCATGTGCCACCACACCCTTTTCTTCTTACATGGATTCTGGGATACAGCTCGGGTCCTCCTGCTTGCACGGTAGGCGCTTTACCAAGTCAGCCATCCCCCCCTCCACTCTGGTGTGCCAAGAATGAAGATGCTGTGGAAAATAAACAGGGGACATTGCTAATCAATTAATTTCAAGGCAATTGAAAATACCAGCCAGCTTCATCTATTGCTGCCAGTTCTGTTGAACATACTCGCTTCCAGCACTGGTGGTGCCAAGCTAACTGGGAATGTTAGCCAGGGCACCACAGCCCCCACAGTGTACAGAATTACTCTGGCAGGCAAACATGAGCCTGAATTAATTGGGATGCTCGTGAATTATGTGTGTAGAATTAGCCCAGAAGTGTTAAGTTCCTGAAGCAGGAGCCAACCCTTGTAGAAAGTCCATCTTCCCACATACCGAAGACAGCTGCTCACAGGATATTCAGCAGAGGAAAAACTACTTGAGAAAGTATTTTTTACTGTTTTCAGTCTTTCTGTTACATTCTTTGACAAATTAACACAAACAGTTACATGCTGTTTTTAAACACATTTCAACTTTAATTTTAATTTAATTTTAGTCAGGTACTAGAAACAGCATCAAGTACTTTTTTGTGTACCTCCCTGCTAGCTTCCAGGCAAGCCGGCCCTCCTGTAAAGTGTGGCTTTTCTCCTGGACCCTTTGTCATTGTGTACTCAGCGACTGGAAGCCGTCTCAGGAGCCGAGGTCCTGGGAAAAGCTGTTTTATTTGTGCTCAAGCCTTGAAATCGCATGCTAACAAGTTTTAACCCAGGGACTGGGAATGTGCCTCACAACAGACAAGTGTTGCACCAGGGCCTTCCGGTTCCACCCTCAGGACTATTGAAAAAAAAAAAGGAGCAAGAGTTTGATTTGGTCTAAATTGTAATTCTGTAGCTGAGGTAATGGCATTGCTGCAGGGCAGTTTGGGTTAATCATTGTTGTCTAGGAGTTTTGATGATGGTTTCAGCATCTGCAGTATTTTGGGGGGCATCTTAAAGGTCCTTTATTGGATGGTTTTGCATGTCCACGAGGGTGTAAAAAGCAGAACACCTGGTAGGTGAGGCGTGCAGTCTTCTGCAAGCAGGGGATATTGATAAAAGTTTTCTGGAATTAGACAAGGGCCATCAAATGAATGAGTGTGAGCTATAGAACAGGTGACCACAACAGTGGCTTACAGTGATCACCGTTTTCAGTTAGTTGATTGTTTCATGTGTCCCAAGCTGGCTTCAAATTTGTTTTGTAGACTAGTTTGTCTTTAAACTCCCGATACCCTCTGCCTTTGCTGTGTGCAGGGATTTACAGATGTGTGGAATTACCCCGTTTCTGTGATGCTGGGCATCAGACCCAGGTCTCTGCTTGCTAGGAGAGCACTCTGCCAGATGACAGCATCCCAGCCCTACCTTCTCTTGCTGTATTCATGGATACTGTAGTAAGGATTGCACTGAACTCCTGGATGGGTAGTCAGCTCTGTGGAATCCTGAGTTACAGCTGGGAGGGCTCTTTGGCTGAGTGGGAGTCCCCTGAGAAACTTGGTTCTACGGTGTAGAAGTCATTAATGGATTTAGGATTCCTCACAGCATGGCAGTCTCAGAGTGGTCAGGATTACAAAGTGAGTGTCCTTACAAAGAGGCAGATGCTTCATTTGTCACCGTTCCAGAAGCTGTGTGTGTCCCTCCTTTACCTTAGTTCTAGAGACATACGCCCCTGTGCTTATGAGGCCTGAAGAACGACTTTATGTTTCCACAGATAGAGCATAAAAGCATCCCATGTCCCAAGTCACTCCTTTGTGACATAGGCTTCTCTTGACTGCTTTAGTCCTGACAGACACCACCAGATGCCCAGGCGCTGTGCCCTCAGGCTGTCAGATTCAAGATCACAGACTTTTAAACACAAAATGGTTTTTTTACTCCTGCTTTTTCTACTTTCTGTTGTGTGTCCAGGCAAGAAAGAAGAACAGGAGAAACAGGTATCAGAAATGTAGTCAGAGAACATAGGAGGCAGAGAGGGCACCCACCCCGTGCAAGTCCCAGGCCAACCAGAACTCTGAAGTGAGAACCTGTCACAGTGACAAAGACAAGCAGAGACAGACAAAGACAGAGAGAGCACACACAAGAGACAGTGAGGAGGGATTTGGTAAGAGAGCAGGACAAGACCCTCAGCGCAGCCCAGCAAGCTGGAAGAGCATGCCCCTGCTCTTCTCCGCCACAGGAAGAAAGGCACTGTGGCTTCTCTCTGGAGGTGTCAGACCCCAACCCTGAGTGTCTGCTGCTCCTGAGAAGTGGATCCCATGTCCCATTCCTCGGGTGACTCACCCCAGTTCAGCAAAGCATTTCCTTGGAGTGGGGGTAAATTACTTTTCCAAAACTATAAACTTACTTCATAACCAACTTTAATTTTTAACTGTAGATTCGAAAGATAGAAATATTTAAATAGCCACTAAAGGGGTAAGAGAAAAATGTAGTCTAATTCTCAAAATCTCTCCTTCAAATGTCACTCTAAGATGAAGTGTATAGTAAGACATCTGAACTCCCTGGGAAAAAGCTCTCTGTCCCTAGAGTGCCCATCCTGTCCTCAAAATTTGCAGAAGTAGGTCCTGCTGTGCTGTGTGTCCACATAGGCGCCTCCCTGAACTCCCTTCTCTCGCCCTTCCCTATCCATTCTTGAACATTTTCCCAGGCCAGAGAAAGTTGCCAGTGATTGCCATTCCTCTGAGAGCAGGACCCCAGAGAATGTAGAGTTACAAGCAGCCAAATGGGATACGAGGGGGCGGGGGCAGATGCTGACCATGGGGTTTCAGTTCTGTTAGAAGGCTATTTTCCCTGAAGATGGTGGACTCCTTTAGAATGTGGATAAAGAGAAGCAATTGCTTGCCCAGTTCAGATGAAGTATGCAGCCTAGGCCAGTTGAACCATAGCCATGCTGTGATGGTGAGCAGGCTTCCACAAACACAGTGTAGGGTTGAGGGGGTGAACTGAGTGGCATTTTCTTCCAAAAGAAGAGGAAAAAGGAACAGGGATGGGATCTCAGGAATGGGAAGAGGTCTAAAGATGCCATGAACACAAGCCAGCTGGCTGGCAAGTCCAAGTCCTTTTCCTCGAGAGCAGTTTTGACCAGGAACTTGTGGGGCGGAGACAGCATCTGGGCCCTGCTCTGAAAATAGCTCCTCCTTGGGTGATGAGCTGGTACCACTGGGCTACAAGTGGGTGGGGATGTGAAGCCTGGAGAAGGAAGCAGCCTGAGATTGGAAGTGAAACACCTCAAGGCTGGTAGGCACCCAGTTTACTCTCAAGACAGTCTCACATTATTCTAGTAAAGATTAACGCTGCCCTGAAATGAACCCAGGGTAAGCTGTGGAAACACGCATCGCTGCATGCCACAGTTTATGAACAGAAGAAAGCCAGTGAGCCCTGAAAGGCAGCCTTTCTTTGGGACTCACAGGCTCTGGCAGCGCAGTCAGGTCAGACCATGGCAGGGGTTACTTCAGTTCATGTCGAAGTAAGTCAGTAGCCTCGTAGCCAGGTCTGCCTTAAAATGACCAGGGGCATGAGCTTGGCTACTGTTACTCATTTCTCCAATTGGAATAAACTTGTTATTCATTTCTACCAAGGACAGCACAGAGCCTGCCTTCCAGTCTGCTGCTCCAGACTGCATGTGTTCATCATACCTGCTTCACCAAGCTGCAGTGCTGCTGCTGCTGGGGACCTGACTCTCTGTGCACCACACCATGGAGAGCCCAGCAGGGGTGACGGATCAGAGCTAGGCCTGGCCACAGCTCTACTGCTGCCTATCGTTGACCAGATTATTGATGAGAACAGGGCTGAAATACCTAGGGATAGCATCCATTCCTGTCAAGGCCATCGTAGCAGAGAACTTTACAATGGCTGGCTTGAGTTATGGGGAGAAAAGTTGCCTGGGTAAGAAGGTTAAAAGCTTGCTATGTAAGCATAAGTACCTGAATCCAACTCCCCCAAACCATGTAAAACCCATGATGTACACAGCCCCAGAGGTAGGGAGGCAGAGAGCCTAGCCAAGTCAGTGAGGGCTAGACCCAGTGAGAAACTGTCTTTAAAGGGGTGGACAGTGCCCAAGGATAACACCCCAGATTATCTTCCAGCTCTATACTCACATTCAGATATGTGCAGCTATACATACAGGCACACAAACACACAAAGTTTTCTAGGTGAAACATCTCCGCAAACCTGTGGCACTTCAGTTAGGTTTTGTTATAAGTGAGAACATGCCATAGCGCTCTCTCTCTCTCTCTCTCTCTCTCTCTCTCTCTCTCTCTCTCTCTCCCTCTCCCTCCCTCTCTCTCCCTCTCTCTCCCTCCCTCCCTCCTCTTTTCCCCACTCCCCCTATCCCTCCCTCCCTCTCTTTCTTCTCTCCTCTTTCAGAATCCTATTAAATGTAAAAGGGATGATCTACACAATGTAAACCTTCACTGACAGGGACAATTTTTATGGATTTAATTTCTGATTTTAAAAACTCATGAGCATTTATGTTGTCCTTCCTGTCAGTTTGTAGGAATTTTTCCATCTTTAAGAATTAGCTGTCGTTTTTTTTAATCCTGTCTACCTCTGCCCACAGAAAACAATAGAATTTCATTCGTAGATGCTACCAGTCCAGGATCCTACTTGGTTTGTTAACGTTTCCCCAGACCTCCTATGTATTATTGGAGGGGTCTTTTATAAATGGTATTTGTTGATTTCTCTTTTTTCGCCTGCATTTTCAACACTCTTTGCCTCACTTATTATGCACCATGTGGAAGTCAGGCTGGTGGACAGACCAGCAAGACGTGTGTCACCGCATTTGCTCCGGAGCCCAATGTCTTGCTGCATCTCTGCTTTCTAACCTCACCTGGTGGTCCCTTTTGGAACGGCAGTAGCTTTCGTGGATGTCAGTTTTTCTTTTCTCTCCAGTACTTCTTCAGTAGGAAACCTGTCGCACATGAATGTTTTCTTTATTCAGAAACCTCTCTATTGCCTGAAATATTTTGACAGCCTGCCAGCTCTTGGGTTTGCTTCATACCCAGGGACTTCTGACAAGGTTTGATTCTTCAACCCTATACAGTTTAATCACCGGATCAAACTCGACAAATACTGCTTCTGAAATTCAATTCCAAGGCCCAACCAACTCTAAATCTTTCTACATATTCCTAAGTTCTAGTTGCGTCAGAGCACATCTCACGGTTGTTATTGCATGAAGGCTTGGAGGCGAGAGAGAGAGCCCAGTGGTTAGAGGCATGTAACTGCTCAGACCTGAATGTCAGTCCCCACACCCGCACCCATGCCTCACATCTGCCTTGAGCTCCGACCCCAGAGCTCTGACACCCTCTTCTGATCTTAACAAGAACTACACACAACCACACATAATGCAAAGGAAAAGAAAATAAGGAGGAAAGTTTGGATATTATGTCTAAAGATATCAGGTTTTTAAAGTCAGAGTGATGTCTTGAAGGACACAGGATGTTCCCATCTCCAGGTCTCCAGTGAGCACCACAGCCACGCCCTTTTGAAAAGCAAACACTAGTGTCTCCTGTAGACAACTTTCCACTCTTATTTAAATCATAGACATCATGACTTTTACATGTTAAAGCAAATTGTCTAGTGAGGAAAGGACTCTTTTATTTATTGACTATAGTTGTAAGTACCAGAAATGGGTAATGGAGGCCAAACATAGAAAAGGGAAAAACGAGGCACTTGGGGAAGCCAAGGTTTGGAATGGTAGCAGCTTCATTGGCAGGGTTGCTTTTCTCACACTGTTTACTTGGAGCTCTGCAATAGAGGCGGAAGTAAGGCAGATCCAGCTCCTACTGAAAGGAATACAAACACACTAGGACGCTCGTGTGTTATATTCAGACACTGGCCATAATTTGGCAAATAGATGTATAAAGCTTTTCTATGAATAAATCTGCCATACCAGCCTTAGCAGTCAAGGTGAAGGTCAGCGTACATCAGCAGTGTACCAGTGCACAACGATTTTTCTCTGTCGCGACGGACGATTCTTCACTTTTTATACTCAACCTCCATAGCTGAACCTGAATGTATTTTGAACCCTTGACAAAATGAACTTTGAATCCTCAGTTCTACCGGGGCTTCTGTCAAGGACAGTGTCATCTTGCTTGAGGAGGAGATGGGCAGTTGGGTTATAAGCAGTGTGGTTTACACTGTTGTGTTTAGTCTGTCTATTCCAGTGTCTTTAATTATATGTCACCTAGAATATGTTCTCACAGTCTGTGCTCACAGCATGCTTACCAAAAGGAGATGCTTAAATTGGCTTAGAAGTAAACTGCCAGCTTCATGCTTTAGGACATGATTGGAGAGTCTCAGATGTATTCCTGGGGTCTCTGAGAGTCTCAGATGTGTTCCTGGGGTCTCTGAGAGTCTCAGATGTGTTCCTGGGTTCTCCGAGAGTCTCAGATGTGTTCCTGGGGTCTCTGAGAGTTTCGGATGTTTTCTTGGGGTCTCTGAGAGTCTCAGATGTGTTCCTGGGGTCTCTGAGAGTCTCAGATGTGTTCCTGGGTTCTCCGAGAGTCTCAGATGTGTTCCTGGGGTCTCTGAGAGTTTCGGATGTTTTCTTGGGGTCTCTGAGAGTCTCAGACATGTTCCTGGGGTCTCTGAGAGTCTCAGGTATTTTCTTGGGGTCTCTGAGAGTCTCAGATGTGTTCCTGGGGTCTCTGGATCAATGAGGATGTTGGCTCTGTTGTGGATTTGTTTGTTAGTTCGTATGTGAGCTTGTTTTGTTTTGTCTGGAACAGGGTTTTCCTACGTAGCCCTAGCTGACCTCAAACTCAGTGTGTAGACCAAGCAGGCCCCAAACTTATGCTTATCATCTTGCTTGTGCCTCATGACACTGGAATTGCATGTGTGCACCACCGTGCCAAGCTAGTGTGTTTATTTGTTTGTTTTCATTGTCCATTAATAAGATAATATGCACTGTGTGTGGAAATACTGTTCTAGAAAACTGCTTATATGAATTTTCTATGTCTGTGGTTATAGCCCAATTTAAATGACCCTTTTCCTTGACTGTGGCACTGTAAGGTCCCACTGGAGCACTCAGCTTAATGACTTAGGCAAGCATTCTGCTGTCACTCACTCCCAATTCCCTCACTCCATTTTATTCTAAGGTAGGGTCTCCAAAGCTCCACACACTGGCCTTGCTGGCCTTGAACTTTTGACCCTCCCTTGAACTCGTCAACCTCCTGAGTAGCTGGATTACAGCCTAAGTCAAGTATGGGAACCAGACACCTTACTTGGTTTTCTTTTTACACAAAAGAACTTGTGTGAGGGTCCCCTTTCTCTCTTGATCCGTTGGCCATCAGTCCGAGAGGGTAAAGAGGCAGAAGGGGCTTTGTCTGTGGCCCATGAGCACAAATGGGGGCAGCCTTTCCCGAGACAGATTTTGGTGAAACAGCTCAATTTTATTCTAGAGTTTAAGGAATTTATAGGACTGGGGAGCCTGGGGACAAACCCTTGTTTGCATTAAGTAGCACACTTCTGTCACAAGGCTTGGTACGTGGCAGAAGGGTCCTATAACAGAGCTAGAGGAAGTCTTCTTAGCAGGGATCTGTGCCAAGGGTCAAGCTAAAGGTGAATCAGGAATCTGGTTTTAGAGCCAGGCATATATCTGGTTAAAGACTGCTTTCAGATAAGGTCGGCCCTCCAGGCCCAGGGACATTCTCCAGATAAGGGCAGGTAGAGAGCAGGAAGCCTTGCTGGGGAGGGAGGGAATTCCATATTGCTGAGCTTAGAGAAAGCTGCCAGGCTATGGCAGACTGCAACCTCTGACCAGCCAGCGATGTATTCCAACAAACTTGAAACATATTCATAAAGAACTTAGAATGAATGAAGTGGGGAGAGAGGTGGGGCAGGGAGGGAGGGAGAGACAGGGAGGGATATATATACTTTCAACCAATCTTCCAAGGATTAATAGACACTGAAGTTCAAGTCCATATTTAGTGGTTGGGCTCTCCATAAACAAACAGCTCATTGTCACTGTAATGTGTGTGTCAAGGGCTTTGGGCCACAGTGAGGTGACAGAAGAGACAAACACCTGTCTGGTGTTCAGCCACAGGGACAGGTCTTTGGGGTGTGTGAGGACTCCTGAGAAAGACCAGGCCACTTCCAAGGTGGCGAGCCTCAGCCCTGTCAGAAACTCTCATGCTCGACTGGCCAGGACACCCACCCAGGATCTTAGTGGTGGTCCCTATGATAGTGTCAATCAAAGCTGTTAGAAGTGCAAGTCCAGAGGGCTCTGGGCCTGGGTGGCAGAACTGTATGGGCTTTATATGTAGTACCGAAGAGTTCCACAATAGCCCAGAATGGAGTATAACAAAGGTTTATTTATTGGGGATAAACTCACAGTAAGGTAACAATCTGCAGTCCTCTGTGAGTGCTGGGACCTAGAGCCGAATCCAGCAGAAAAAGGGGCTGTGCACACTTTCTGTCTGCGTTTATAGTACATGAGAATACTCCCAAAGTGGGCTGGTGTCTTAAAGGCTATTGGCTGAAGGAACTCCCACAACATTTATGCTCCACGTGGCTCCCTCTCTGCATATCTTCTTCTGTTGCTAGTTTACCCGAACTAAAAATTTCAACAGTTGTTTAAAATGCTTCTTCATTTTCTTATGTAATCTGGTTTCTTTTTTAAAAAAAATTATTTATTTATTATGTATACAATATTCTGTCTGTGTATGCCTG
>LOEQ01002721.1:33817-46483 GCA_001685075.1 Bramus lutescens
GTGTGGCCAGTGATAGGTGTCAGACTTTCATAGCATTTGGTCTCCATTGTGACCCTGGAGTTAGAATTCCCATCAGCAGTCTCACTATAGGATAAAAATGGAGCCATGGGGCTTGCCGCCACATCTAGTGACCAGAGTTCAGTCCCTGGAACACATGTTCCAACTCCACAAGGTTGTCCTATGAGCACCCCCATGCACGCTGACATACATGAACGTGAGTGTGCACCCCCACCACACACAGAAGTCATAATTTAAGAGAGACAGTGCCAGAAAGGAAAATCTTTAGTGCCCTGAAAATGCTCTTGCCTTTATAAAACTCATTGGGCTTCAATAGACAAAGATATAGTTGTCAGAACCCTAAAACCTAGCCTCACTTTCCCAGTAAGGCTGCTGTAATCAGTACTTCTTTAAAGTGTGTGTGCCTGTGATGAAAGAGAGGACCCGAGTCCCTGGGAACAAGTGACTCTGCTTTTGGTCTGCGCCACACCCACCTGGAGCTGTTTTGTTGCTGTCTTTTTAAAAGCCTGTCAAGTACTATCCAAGCTGAAAATAGGAGAATTCTATAAGATGGGCACAGCTGGTCTTAACACAAAATCAGTTTCTGCACTAAAGAACACACTTAGCGTTTACATTAAGGCTGGGAGAGAAGTCAGTGTCTCCCAATTGTTTATGGAGAAAGTGTAAGTCTGCTTCCCGTCATCCAGCTCCCTCAGGTGCTGAGTCATTGCAAGAGTAGGTGTTATTTTACCTTAGCATCAGCTGCTGGCCGTGCATGGGAGTAATTAATAGAGCTTTCCATGTCTCATTGTCCCAGCTGTTCCTCAGTATAGGCTGTCTGCCAGTAACTCAAGCACCGCTGTCTAAATTCCAAGTTCCCATGGAGTTTTGTCCTAACTCTGATGTAATAAGACCCAGGACCACAAGGTAGGGGGATAAAGTCTACCGTAATAGCCAGCTGAAGGAATTTGTGGACGTTACTGTATAAAACACTGTAGAACAGGGCGAGTGTATTTTCCCTAAAACAGCTAGTGGATGGAAGGGCTGTGTAGAGCACCCAGCTGGAAACCACACGAGAGAAGACATCCCTGCAGCCTGATGCTGAAGCAGGCAGTGGTGGGATCACTTCTAGGTGCTTCTCCCCAAGGGGCGTCAGCCTGGGGGCACCCCCCAGCCACCCCATCTGCTCCCTTCAGTCTCAGCACCACTGAGACAACCTGAGTCACTCTGAGTGCTCACCTATGACTCCTCAGCATTGGGCACATCTTCCTATGTGGGCTTCTTGAGCACAGCAGCCTTCCCGGAGACCTGGTCTGTAAAGGTGCAGTTGGCCTGACTGAAGCACCTGTGGGCAACATCTGCATAGCTGGTCCTGTGGCGGCCTCACCATGGCATTCACGGCTGCTCAACACTGTCTTAGTACCTGCCTCCTGTGCTAATGCCCATGGCATATGGCTTCCCACATCCCGACCTCATGGTCAGCAACATCATGGTGGCTGTAAAAAAATGGCCATGTGTATATTAGTGCCAGGTGGTGCTGGGCTTCTGTGGAAGCCGCTTGTTGTTCTGCCCTTGATGCTGTTTCTAACTTATATGTGTCTCCTTTCACAGCTGGTCAGTGGGAAGTGGCCTACAGTGGCTCTGCTACGGAGTATGTCTTTACCCACTTGAAGCCTGGTACTTTGTACAGACTGCGAGTCTGCTGCATCAGCACCGGTGGGCACAGTCAGGTTGGTCAATCAGTGAGTGACAGGACGGACTTGGCAGTAACAGTGGACCATGTAGCAGTTCTTTTACTGCAGAACCATGCAGGTCCTTTACTGCCACCTGCTGGGAGACTGTTGTAAAAGCAATATTGTTGATTAATTTCCCATGTTGGTCTGCAGGCAGCATCTCTATCTGTATGAATGCAGACCAACCAGGTGGCATGTCAGGAGACTCGGTTTCTGCCACACACAGTTCTCAGAGGTTCCATACAATCCAGTGAATGCATGCAAAGTACTCTTGAAATGAGTGTGGGTGTGGTGTCGAGACTCATGAAATAGGCACTGTGTTCAAGGTGTTTTCACTGTAGATGATTTGAAACCATATGATGAGAAAGAGAGATAACCTAGTCACCCGGTAGCAGATTGATTATTGAATATAAGGCTTGCCCTATCCAACATATTCCTGAATTTTACACACACTCACATGCACACACGCACGCAGGCATGCAAGCATGCGTAGCATAGCAGTTCCAAAAACCCAGTCAGAACACCCCCCCCCGTGCGGGACTGCCCGAAATGTCTCTGTTGGAGCGTATCCAGACCATAGCCGTAGAGCATCAGGGCACCCCCCATGTGAGGGGCTTTGCAGGGCAGCATATGTCTTACTTGATGGCACAGAGTCCACTTCCCATCCATCAGTGCTCTGGAAGGAACTGGAGCTGCCTGGCTACACCCTGTTTCTTTGATTCTTGTCAGATGGTGAGCTTTTTTTACCACCAGCCTGGTGTAGGCAGATCCCACCAAAGGGAGGCCTAGTTATTTTAGCGTTTACAGAACTACTGTGAGAGTCAGGCTTGGTGGACGAGTGCTCCCGTTGACCCTCCTCTGCCGTTTCTGTGACTGGCTGTCCATTTAAGGTGCCATTCATTTTATCCAGTTGTTGTTTTGTGTTCTCTTGCATCCTCATGAAGGGTCCTTCTAATGTTGACATAAAAGAAAATAAGTGTGCTTTGTGCTTAGGGTGGATGCTTCTCCATCCTAGTAATGTGACATCAGCGGGAGCCGCTCTCGTTATAACTGGCACTGCAGTGAGAGCCCACCACACATGTAGACAGGCATGGACCCTCCTGAAGAGTTTGATACATGACAGGCACACACGTCTAGTGTGTAATTCCTTTTTGGTCCCATTTACAGTTGTGGGATAGACTTTGCCTGGTAGGTAAGGTATGAGCAGTTCACAGTAACTAAGCAATGGTCTCTCCGGTGTTTCTCCCACAGTGTTCTGAAAGTCTCCCCGTTCGCACACTAAGCCTTGCGCCAGGTCAGTGCCGACCGCCGAGGGTTTTGGGTAGACCAAAGCACAAAGAAGTCCACTTAGAGTGGGGTGAGTGAATAAACCTTCATGTGGGCATTGACCAGGATAGTGGGAAGTAAAGACACAGTGCTTTGTCACTCGGCTCCAGGGCTCCCTTCTAAAGCTGTGCCCCTGCTAGCATAGCTGTGCTGTCCGTAACCTGCACCTCGGGTTCCCCTCACCCCACACCCTTTTGCTTGTGCTCCCATTCCTGGGGTGCTGCACACACTGTTGCTGCTCTACCTTTTAGAGGTCACATTTCTAGAGGAAATCCCAGAATAGCCTGCCTTGTCCAGGCATTGTTCAACATGTGAAGGAAACGTGCATAAAATGTAGAGATTAAACCAGAAACGGCTCAAAGAGTAGCATCAGGTTCCTCGGTGGGTCCTGGTTCTCCACAACGTTCACTCCACTGCCTCCAGTGTGCCAGCAGTGTGTGTGCACACTGCCAGTGTAAATGTGGAGAGTGCTAGCAGACAGTTTGGGGGCCCGTAGACTTGGCATGACATCTGACATTAGAAAGATTTTTCCCTTCCCTCCTTCTTTCCCTTTTCTTTACTGAAGTGTGATGGTTTTCCTAGTGCTCATTATTCCTGGATTCTTTTTAATATGGCCAAACCTGTTTAAACGCATCTGCATTGGATGGCTGGGATTGTTCAGGAGCTTTTTCATTTCTTCAATTGGGAGGCTCCTCTTGGAATAGAAACTCAAAGGACACACCACCTACATATTTTGGAAAATACTGACAGAAAATCAAATGTAACTCAGTCAACTGAACTCCAAAAACTTCAGGCTGAGGAAATGGTCCAGTGGCTAAGACAGCACTTGCTGCTATAGCAGGGGACCCAGGCTCAGTTCCCAGCACCCGCATAATCTCACAGCCACACATAACTCCAGTTTCAGAGGCTTCACTGCTCTCTCCTGGCCTCTGCACCATCCACACATGGTGCACGCGCATACATGCAGGCCCAAACACATACACATACACACACACACACACACACACACACAACCGTAAAAATAAAACAAAATTTTTAAAAAAAATAGAAATCCAGAAGCAATGCTCAAAGATGAAAAACCATGTTTACATCCTCAGATGTCCCTGCATCTGAGAGTGGCTGCGAGGTCTCCGAGTACAGTGTGGAGATGACAGAGCCTGAGGATGTCGCTTCTGAAGTATACCATGGGCCCGAGCTTGAGTGCACAGTCGGCAACCTGCTTCCTGGGACTGTGTATCGCTTCCGAGTGAGGGCTCTGAATGACGGAGGGGTGAGTGTGCGGTTACCCCCATAACTGGAGTATGCGTACCTCTTCAGCCCCCTGAAGTTCCTCAGGCGTGTGTGCCCCCTGCCAACAGCCGCTACACTGTATAGTAAGATCCTATTTGAGAAGCAGTGTTGTCACAGCTTCCTACAGGCCCGGCACTACAAAGGTTCTGCTTCCCTCAGTGAAAGTTCTCTAGGGGAATTAGGCAAAGTGAGTCAGGAGAGCTTTTACACACACTGAGTTAGAACCCAAATCCTCCATTTTAGAAAGCTAGGCATGGGAGAACATTCTTGTGCTCTCAACACTGAGAAGGTAGAACAGGAGGATACCTGGGGCTTGCTGGCCAGCCAGCCTAGCCTACTTAGTGAGGTCCAGTCCTGCCTTAGAAAACAAGGTAGAAGCAGAGGTTATCTCCCATCCTCCACACGTACACACAGGTACTGTACACACATGAATGTATACACACCCCAGAAAGCATTATAACATATTGTCTGTGCCTTGAGTTGCTTAGCTCTCTAGACAAAGTGGGTGTGGCCTGAGGAGGCAGCTTAATGGTTTTTATTTGATTCCTCTGAAAACTCCACAAGTCTCTGCCTCCTCCTTCTGTCTCATGTGTCTGGTATTGGGGGTCAGAAGCTGAGAGGATGTGTGTCTATTTAGATCCACAGAGGGACTGTCCTTTTGTCTCCTTGAGCTAGTAGAGTGATGGGTTCTTTAAGAGACCTGCGGGGGCTTGGAAATGAGGAGTAGGTGACCCACAAAGAGTGTCAGGGAAGGGCAGGAAGGGCAGGAATGTGAAAGAATCAGCTAATGCCCACGGCTCCCAAAGCCTCGGTGGTGTGTACCGATGAGCTCCATGAGAATTGTTGCATTTCATTAATTGGCAGAATTTATTTAAAAAGAGAAAAAAGGCTAGTTGACAATATGTGCTGGACATTGACAATATAAAGAAAAGTCATGTCACGAGACCCAGGGACATTCTGAAAATATGTTACAGCAGTGTTGCTTTTCAAAACAGAGAATGCAAGTAACTAGCGGGCATGGTGGGATTGCCTGTAAATCCCCCCATTCCGGAGACTGAGGCAGGAGCTTGGTGGATTCAAGACTAACTGGGGCTACATGACAAACTCTTGTCTCAAAAGGGAGAAGGGATGCCAGCGGCCAGAACAAATAACATCGGGTGATATTTTTATTAAATTGTACTATGGATGCTGTTGGCCTTTTCTTTAATTATAAGATTTCCATGCTCACATGCAGAGACATGTGTTCTTCTCTTTCAGTACGGCCCCTACTCCGACGTGTCAGAGATCACCACCGCCACGGGGCCCCCTGGGCAGTGCAGAGCGCCATGCATCTCCTTCAGGCCTGATGGATGCATCTTGGTGGGGTGGGGGGTGAGTCACGCACATGCTGTCTGTCTGTTTCTGTTTCTTCTGCCTTCAACCCCCACACACAAAGTTGACAGTCGGGTGTGTCACTTCCAGTTGTGGAAGTGGTCAGGGCTGAGAGGAAGCTGAGTGCCACCCTTCCCTTTGTGTGTGTTGGATGACCCTTGGCATGCTGCCCCCCTTCCTCTCAGTGAAATGACTAACTACAAACGTGTGCCCTGCAGAACCCTGAGAGCCCTGGTGCCGACATCTCCGAGTACAGGCTGGAATGGGGTGAAGATGAAGAATCCTTAGAACTCATTTACCATGGTCCAGACACCTGCTTTGAGATCCAGGATCTGTTGCCTGCTGCCCAGTATTGCTGCAGACTACAGGTAGGTGACTATCTGGACACTGCTCCCAAAGACAGGTGTTCCCTGAAAGGTGTTTCAGGGAACCAGCCAAAGGCTGTAGGGGAGAATCACACGGAAAAAGAATCCTCTGTGGACTGGGAGAGGGCTCCCTTGGAGCAGTGTTACCACACAGACGTGAAGACATGAGTTCAGATCCCTGCAGTGTATAACCGCTAGGTGCTATAGTACTTGTCTGGAACCCCAGCACTGGGGCGGATAGGCTAGATACAGGTAGGTTTCACAGAGCTTGTGGCGCAACCAGTAGCGAAACTGGTGAGCTCCACTTTCAGTGAAAGACTTTGTCTCGGAAAATAAGATGGAGAACAGAGGGGAAGGCACCTGATGTTGGCCTGTCCCCTACTGTGTGTGTGTGTGTGTGTGTGGTACGTGCACACACGCGCACACGCACACACACACACCACATACCGCACACACAGAGAGTGGGCACATCTGTGCATAGACACAGCTTCGTACACACACCAGGTGATTTTATCTTTTCTTGGAGGTTATAACGTGTAAAAGCCAAACCAGATTCTTTTCTGCTCTTCTCCCGGTAGTGGTATCTTCCATACTGTTTTCCAGCGCACTGGACAAGTGACCTAGAGCCAGCAGGAAACTCTCCCAGTTCTCCATGAAAGATGCATTTGAATCCCACTTCTGTGGGAAAGCAGCTCAGAACTGACACCCAGACAGGAAATTCATATATAACCTGCTGCTGAACTGAGCCATAAACACAGAAACAGATATTTCAGTCATTTGAGCTGGTCTCCTGCCTCAGTTTCTTTCCTGTCGCCGATGTAAGGGAAGGGTGTGTTCTGGCTTACAGTTTAAAGGTGCACTGAGCGTAGCATAGCAGGGAATCGAGTCAGCAGGACCTCGAAGCAGCTGGTCATAATTGTATCCAATCAGAAAGCAGAGAGCGGTGAACATGCAGTGAGTCTCAGCTTCCTCTGTATGCATACAGTCTAGGATAGCACCAAGCAGGCCTTCCCACCTCGCTGGTCCCCCCAGACATCCCTGAGGCCGTTTCCCTGGAGGGGTGGAGTATTTCCCATTGACCATCATAAGCTTCAGTCTGGGAGCACAGAGTAACGCAGGTACCCTGGTCCATAGCCTGCCCTTAAGAATGTGACTTGTCATAGGTGCCTTACTTTATTCACTGGGGCTTCCTCTCCACAGACACTTAGCACCCTAAGACTGTGGGGTCCTTGGTCTCCACTACTTTTCATATTCAATAGCAGCTTTTTGAACACTGTTTTCTTTGGGGTAGAAGGATGACCAGGAGAGTTACAGTCCTTGAGGTAGCCTGTCTCTGAGCGCAAGTAGATTTCATAGATAAAGAAGCAAAGATGGCAAGCTGATGGGTCACCCTGTGTGTATTTGGCCTTGCAGCAAATGGTGTGGTAGACATGTACTTTGTATCCCTAGCCTTGTTATGGAAGATAATCCCTTTATAAGTTAATTTTCCTGATCAACCAGGGCTTTTCCTCTTGACTTTGGAAGCCTGCTTCACCATAAACATTTCTTATTAAACACCTTTGTTGGGCAGTGCCCTTCGTTTCTGTGTGTATGGACAGCCATCACGTCGTTGGCGCTTTGTCCCTGAATCCGTGCCTCAGCATGTCATCTGGTCTTCGTGCCAGTGAGGCTGAGGCACTGGGAAAGGGGACACTTAGTACCACATGGGAACAGGGCCAGATTCCAACCAGAGCTGGCTGCTTTCTCGTTAGCTCTCCCTGCCCTATGCTTCTTCAGCTGTCTTACTAATACGTCCCCCTTTCTCCAGTGGGGTACATGTTCCCACTAAAACTGTTTTTAACAGTGAAGAGAATAGAGCAGAGTGATCAGACAGAGCCTGAATGATAGCCCTGTGTCTCTGCCTTGGCAGCCGGGGTCAGATAGAGCCTGCATGATTGCCCCGTGTCTCTGCCTTGGCAGCCAGGGGTAAAAACAGGTTTTTAAATGTCTGTGCTTGTCATGAAATGAACTAGAACATTTGACAGGAGAGTCAACTGAAAAAAATGTCACCAGGAGCAAGTCTCTTCTTACTGACTTCTTGGTATCTGTGGACCACATAGAAATTACAAATTCCAGCCAGTTGACCTTACTGTGTGGTCAAGTCAGCCCTGAATATTTGACATTCTAAAAGAATCCATTTTTTCATAACTCTTCTGTTTTCTAAAAAGTGATTTAAGACATTTTTTGTTTTTCTCAGGAATTTTTGTCTTGTTCTGTAACATGAGGGCCTGCTTGGAGTTTCTGTCCTGCCCTGTACCCCACAGCTGGCAAGCCCCAAAGAAAATCATACAGAGATCTCCATAAGATTATAAATTGATTGTCCCATTAGCTCAGGTATGAATAATCGAGAATAGTGAATATAATTGGGTAATAAGACTAGATTGTTTGCCATGTGGCTCAGTACCTTTCCCAGCCAGTCAGGTCACATGTTGCCTCTTCAGTGGTCTGAACTGGACTGGGAGGAATGGGCCTCCTCCTTTCCAGCATTCTCCTGTTCTCATCGCCCCACCTCCACTTCCTGTCTGGTTGACTCACCTATACTTCCTGCCTGGCCAATCAGTGTTTTATTAAAATACATGATTGACAGAATACAGACAATTCTCCTGCACCATTGTTCCTTGGGAATATTTTAATTAAGTGTCTTGGTTAGTGGAAGAACTGCCCTTTATCCCCAACCATCCCCCGACCATGTACACACACTAATGAATTACCAGTAAATATTCACAAGAGCCATTTGTACATCAAACCATAGTATTGCTTGCTCAGTAATGATGCTTTTAAGTTTCCTTTGAAAAGTTTGAATCAGAAGTGTATAAAGAAAGAGTTTTCTATACAGCCAACCAGAGGGAAGTAGGGCAGTCGGCAGAACCCCAGGTAGAGAAAGGACACTGCTGGAAAGGTGTGAGATTTGAGTTAGGTCTGTGCGGTTCATAGCACTGTACCAAGGATAGTTTCTGTGATGTTCTGTCTTTTTTTTGGGGGGTGGACTTAATTTATTTTTATTTTATATGCATGGTTGTTTGCCTGAATGCTTGTGTACCACATGTATGCAGTGTCCACGTAGGCCTGAAGAGGGGCAATAGCTAGAGCTGGTTGTGAACTGTCATTTGCGTCCTGGCACTTGACAGGGGTTCTCTGGAAGTGTATCGGTGCCTTTACTGCTGAGCCTTTTCCCGATTCCCGGCTCCCATTGCTGGCTTTGATCGTTATCTCTGATGTGTAACTGTGGGCATTGGGGAGCATGGGAAGAGCTGTGCAGAAGTTAGTGTTCCTGCGGCTCTCCGTGAGTCCAGAGCTAGCTCAAAGAGTTTAGGAAAAGTTGGGGAACGGCTCTTCTGTTTGTGGCTTTTCCTAGTGCTGGCCCTTGTGGGTTTACCAGCACTTCACCGTACAGTAGGACAGTCATCCCGGGTTCCATCTTGCCAGCCCATGTGACCACTGGGGGAACTCTCGGGCTTCCCCTCCCTCTGCAGAGAGGATCCCTGCTGCCATTGTGTCTCAGTTCTTGAAGTCCTTGTGATAAGTTTATATCTCAATAAACTCTGTGGCGTGCACACGGCTGCAAGTTCATTCCTCAGTACTACAAAAGAACAGAAATTAAATCTCAAGATACAGATTCTTGAAATAATTTGTTAAGCTACAGTTCTCGGGGAAAAGGGGCCAAGGGGTGTTATGAGACCATACTGTCACGGAACATTACCACACAGCTTCTGTAGGAGTTCTGGAAAGCAAATGTCCTTAACCTGTCCTTTGTTTAGGGAATTCTGTTTTAATTAACAAAGGAAGGAACTGTATGCTTTGTTTTAGGCCTTAGAAATTCAAATTTGTCTCCCTAGTTTCATTGCTTGTGCCGACACACTCTGACAAGTTATTGAGAGCTGGCTTTTATCACCTCCTTTTCTTTTGAAAAAGGTATCTTATTGTTTTCTATGTATGGGTGTTGTGCCTGTGTGTGTATGATGATGCATGGTAAATGTGCAGCACCACATGTGTGCAGGGCCAATGGGAGGTGTCCGATCTCCTGAAACTGCAGCACCACATGTGTGCGGGGCCAGTGGAAGGTGTCGGATCTCCTGAAACTGGAGGACAGGCAGATGTGGTTGCTGGGAATTAAACCTTGATCCTCTGGAAAAGCAACCAGTACTTTCAACCAGAGACCCATCTCTCCAGTCCTGAGATTCTTATTGCTATAAGAAAGTTGCCAAATATCTTATTCTCTGAAAGAGAATAATACTTTTATAACACTTATGTAGTGCTTTATAACACATATGGAACTGTCTTCCATATCAGGTTCTGGTTCAGTTGTCGGAGGTGTTCCAGGCCCTCAGATAAAAAAGCTCTGTCTATGCTAGTGATAAGGGTGATGCTGAAATAGGATGCTTGCAAGAGCTTGCAGAGAAGTCTGAGATGAAGCATGTCTGTGAGGAAGGGCCTCTGGACGTAAGAAACCACAAGGGCACCGGTCTTGAGGTAGATGTCTGTGAGGACCGGCAAGGAAGTCAGCCGAGCCAGTGAAATTAAGGACTTGGCAATGAAAGCCAAGTGCTAAGGGTGCTTTTGATACGCGGTCACAAGCCTCAGATAGGGTCTCTGTGTACTTCTGTAGTAAAGGGCTTCCATTTCTGTTCTGGTAAGATGGATGCCATCAAAAATTCAAACTGAAAGTCCTGGAGGGAGTAGAGGTTAAAAGCCCCTGTTGTTCCAGAGAACCCAAGTTCAATCCCCAGCACCCATGTCAGGTTGCTCACAGCCACCTGTGGCTCTAGCTCCAGGACATCCGCCTCCCTTCTCTGGCCACGTGGATCCCCTGTACATGTGACATGCACTCCTCCACATACACATAAAGTAAAATGTAAAACCGAAGGAAGTCCTGACTTCTGTATTAGCATGTCCCTCTAATCACTGCGGGGCCAGACTCTCGGGCAGGGTTGTCCCATTGGCTAGAGAGGAGGTGGTTGCGCTAGGGTGACTTCAGATGGTCTGATGGGCGGGACATGGGTGATTGGGAAACAGGTGTTCCCAGGAACTCTGGATACAACCTGAGCAGCTTGGAGAATAGGGAAGATGGCAGCTGAGGAACCTCCTGGGTGTTCACAGGCAGTAGGGTACACATGCCACCCTAGACATCAGGGCAGAGGTGGAGAGCAGTTAAAGATGACCCCTGACCTCCACATGGAAATGCATGTACACACACATGTACACAGATACATACCAAAAAAATTAACATTGGCTAACATGGAGGCATTGGCATGTGCTCATGCTGAGATGTGACCTGGCGACACCCTTCTGTTTTCCAGGCCTTCAATCAAGCAGGTGCAGGGCCATATAGCGAGCTTGTCCACTGCCAGACACCTGCCTCTGCCCCTGACCCTGTCTCCACGCTGTGTGTCCTGGAGGAGGAGCCCCTTGATGCCCACCTGGACTCACCCTCTGTGTGCCTTGTACTAAACTGGGAAGAGCCGTGTAATAATGGATCTGAAATCGTTGCTTACAACGTTGATCTCGGAGACACTAGCATTACTGTGGGCAACACTACCACACACGTGATAAAGGACCTCCTTCCAGAGACTACGTACAGGTGAGTGCGGAACACGGTGAGAAATCTGGCCCGTGTCAGTTCCAGGGCTGAGCATTCGTCCTAAGTTACTGCGCTCCAGACGTTCCTCTTTAACACATTTAAAGGCACTAAATGAAATATAGTTTAAAAGCTTGTATTGCTTTCTACCTATAGTAATGATACATTCCCACAATTCCTAGCTTCTGAGAGAGATTGTCCTCTCAGACTTGCAATCACTTTCCCCTCCTGTACCCTTGGTTTCCCCTTTCTTCATGTTTTCTCTGTGAGTCATGTGATGGCGTACTCCATCGCGGCCACCTTCCTGACAACCTTCAGACCTGACACCCTCATTCTGCTCACTCCCCCAGAGCAGACACGGGTTCATTCAGGATTCCTCAGTAGACAGAACAGAGGTCCTCACATGGGTTGCTCCCACTTGCCCGCTGTTTCTCCTAGCTGGCCCTTCACACTTTCAAAACACTTAGCACTCGCTCCCAGCTGCCTTGATTCAGACAAAGCCCAGAGCTTGCAACCAGCAGGCAGGCGGTCTCACTGGGGGAGATCCAGAAATCCTGTCTTGGTAATCAAGTGTGGCTCAGCAGGAGCTCTGGCTTTGGGGCTCTGGGTATCAGGTTGGGGGAGCATCAGCTCAGGCTCAGGTCCTGGTTGTCCTCAGGCCAGGTATCCCTGGGTCCCAACCTCTGTTAAAGGAAAACAAGATGGTCCCCAGGTGGACATCTAGTAAGGAGGAAATGCCTGGGTATCAGATGCTGACAACTGAGCAGGCAGCAGCACAGCAGGGGGCCAGCAGTCTGGCCTGATCCTCCCACAGAACTCCAGCTTCCTGGGGGCGGGGATGATAGCAGGCCAGCAGCAGGCTGATTTAGAAGAAAATCGGCCAGGCCATTTCCTGTGTTTTCTGCAGTGCTTTCTCATTCTCTAGTCTTGACCGCGCGCGCGCGCGCGCGCGTGTGTGTGTGTGTGTGTG
>LOEQ01002721.1:55043-69148 GCA_001685075.1 Bramus lutescens
TTATGTCTGGGTTCACACTGTCTTGGTGGTTTATGTCTGGGTTCACACTGTCTTTGTGGTTTACATCTGGGTTCACACTGTATTAGCAGTCTACTTCCTTTCCATATAACTTTAGAATTAGCTTCTGTTTATCTCCTAAGAATCCTGCCAGGACTTTTTAGTTTATTCTTATGTATTTATTGATTTTTGGAGATAAGGCCTTACACTGCAGCCCAGGCTGACCTTACATGCTCCATCCTCCTGCTTCAGCTTCCCAAGTACCAGGATTGATTTTAATGACATTTTGTCTATGGGTCAATTCTAAGACAACTGAGACATTTCTGTGAAGCACCCCGTCCGTGACCCTTTGTCTGGATAGGTTCTCTACAGTGTTCTCATTGGCATCTTGTGGATTCTGTTTCTTTTTTCCTCTGCCTCTCCATACCTTTTGCTCTCCGGAACAGGTTAGTATTCTTAACAAATGCTGAACAGTAGGAGGGAGAGCATGCCAGGCAGGCAGCCTTGCTGTGGCCTGGCCTTGCTGACCTTGCTTCTAGTTTTAGGGGGACAGTATTTCCTCTCTCACAGCTCTCATGGTAGTTTTGTCCCTTTTTCTTTGATGCCCCTTTTCAGATCAAAGAGGTTCTCCTGTTTGCAGAACATTTTGATTGCAACTAGAGGTTGGATTGTTTCAATACTTCATCAGTTGATATGATCATCTGGTTTTTCTCCTTTAGGCTGTAAGCAAGATAGAATTCCTAAGGTCTAGGAAATGGGAGAATAGAGAAAAGCAATTTTCCACCTCATTCAGAGCCACACGCATCCTGGGAAGTGGCCTTTCTCCCTTCTCAGCTTAGTTCAACCCCGTTGATGATAAGGGAGAAACAAATACTGTGGGCTTGTGAGAAGCCCAACCCTACTGTTCCCTACATGTGCCCCCGCTGGTACTTAAGGTTTCAGAGTCCTGAGGTAGCTGTGTCCTTTGCCCTAAGATGAGGAAGAGGGGTGGAGTGTGCTGTTCTGTCTTGTGTGCGAGAAACCTTTCTTTTCTAAGTTACAGATACTCCAGTTTGACTTATATGCTCTTTTGAGTTTGAAGAACTTGCCTCATAGCATATGCTTTAGTGTTATGATGTTTAAGTGGTACTTTGTATTACCGTATAAGCGATAAAAGCTGTAGTGAGGGCTGGGGGTGGCGGTGCACGCCTTTCATCCCAGCAATGGGTAGGCAGAGGAGGTGGTACTTTGTGAGTTTGAGACAAGCCTGGTTTATATAGCTGGTTCCAGGACAGCCAAGGCTACACAAAGAAACCCTGTACAAAAGCTATAAGTGAATATTCCATAAAAGTAATTAAATCATAGAAATAGGTAAAAATGATCTGCTTTCTAATTATTCCTTCTTAGACTATATTATTCCTTGTAATGTGTTTTGAAAACCTTATGAATTCAAATCAAGTCTTAAATATTGAAAAATTTTGAGCTGTTAACACTACCCTTCTCAGTCAACTCAGTGATCTTGAATTGAGATTCCTGGGAACCTAGCAAGGAATCTGGAGAGAGGGTCCGATTGGAGGGGCTGTAAGGATTCAGGAAGAAACTCGAAGCCACAGACCTAAGTGTGCTTAACATGGGTGACACTGTGAAGATCAGAGGTTGAGAATTCTGTTGATAAAGTGAAACTTTAGTAAACATTTGTGTTACCTAGAAAAGAGGAGGCGAGAGTAGAGAAGGCCTCTGCTCAGAGCGTTAAAGGAGACATACCCTGGAGGTGGCTGGTAGGGCCATCTGCAGTAGCACACAGTGTAAAGAGGTGTGAAGGTGGGGAGTACAATGCCAGAGACGTGTTGTTTGGTGACTGTGGAGAGCTGGCCAATCAGCAAGTGGTGAAGTAGAGGGACCGGAAAATGGGGATGGTATCTGCACCGTGGGAGGTCTCATGCACACATTTTACCTCTGCTAGTTTTTAAGTTCTGGCAGGATTGACACATCCTTACTGCACACAGCAAGCTCTGTACACCTAAGTGGTACCCTGCTGCTACCAGAGGTGGCCTCTTGACCCTGGCTACGGGGAGAGGCCAGATGTCCTGTTAAAGGGCTATCGGGAATTTGTTCTTTTAATGAATTCTTTATGTGTGGTCTAACTCCAAAGCTGGTTTGGAGTTAGTCATCAGTGGCTAGACCACAATATAAGACTGTGTCTGTAGGAATCCTTCACAGCCTGCTTTTCTCCAGGTAAAATCCTGAGGAATTTGGAATTTGCTAATGCACTGTTTTGCTACGTTTTGAAGCAGAGCATATAACCTCTCCTAGCTGCTCAGTGTTTACTCTAGCTGGTCTCCCACAGCTTTGCTTTAAGGGACAGCAAATGTTCATTTTGAATGAAGGAAATTCCACTTCCCAAGCTTTCATTGTCTTTTTATTTCCCCACCTCTAGGATCAGAATTCAGGCCATCAACGAGATTGGAGTCGGACCATTTAGTCAGTTCATTAAAGCAAAAACTCGGCCATTACCGCCCTTGCCTCCTAGACTGGAATGTGCTGCATCTGGTCCTCAGAGCCTGAAGCTCAAGTGGGGAGAGAGTAACTCCAGGACGCATGCTGCTGGTGACCTGGTGTACACGCTGCAGCTGGAGGACAGGAGCAAGAGGTGAGCTGGGCGTGTGCATCCCTGGCACGTCCAACTTTGCTGTTCATCCCAAACTCGTCTTCCTCTGAAACCCTTTCTCCTTGTTTACAGAAGGAACTCGGATGGGTGGCTCTTGCATGTTACCCAGCAGTGTGTTCTTCCTCTGGAGTTCTTACGTGTTTGAAACATCCCTATCTCCCGACGTGACAATAGATGCGTGTTTTTCCCTTTATAAAGGCCGATGATGGAGAGAATTTATCAAAACAGAAAATTGTCAGATTCAAGTCCCCGCTGTCTAATAACATTATATTAGTCATAAGTGCCGAGGAAAATGGGACCTGGGAGAAATGGTACCTCTTTAAATATTCAGTAACCATCAGGACAAACATGTTTACCAATCTCAAATTGCTGTGGGTGATGTACAGATGGGGAATGTACTCTGCAACTATGGGTGCTGTGATATCAAATTAACCAGAGCAAATAAGAGATTTGTTTCTTATAAGACTTCCTGCCCAGAAGACACTTGGAGATGTTGAAATCAAATTCAGGCTTTCACATCGTGCTTTCTTAACCTACCTTTATCTCCTCAGAAAATGGCCAATCAGAAGACAGGCAGCCAAACGGTATTTAGGAATAATTAGATGCTGAGCAGAAGTTAGTAGTCACAGAATATTCTACTAGAAAAGGTTCTGATCAGAATCAGGCAGAAGGGAGGATTATCATAAAACCAAGGCAATGATGAACTATTAGCTGTGTCCAACTTGTCAACAATATGGCGTGACGTTAGTATACAGCTGCCGTGGGGCGTACGTATGCCGCAGGTTGGACACTCCTGAGTTAGACTGGATGTTCCTGGAAGTGTGGAAGCATTGCTGCCACGGCGGTTGCCTCTGTTGTATCCCTGTCTATGGGACCACATTCTGTTCCAGTGCATGGGGTTTCCTCTTCCACACATTCTTGGCTCACTGCTCTGCAGTCAGGAGGTTAGACTGAGTTTACTGCTGTGGAGCTCTGTTGACCTTGAGTGGAAACCAAGATCCAGAGAAGTAGCCATACCCTGGGTTCTGTGGAAGTAATGTTAGGGCCAGTGACAACGGGATAGGCAGTGAGTGGGTGCTTGGCAGAGGAAAAGCAGCCAAGCGAAGGCCAAAGAAACCCTGAGGAACCCAGGGCAAATACTGTCCTGTGCGTCTACTGTGCAAGGTGCCAGGGGGAGCCAGAGACAAAGCACCCCTATGCTTCTGCCAACTTCTTAGAAGTTAGCAGAGGTAGAGACCATCTCTGCTAAGAAGAAAGAAACAGGTAAAGATGTGGTAAAGTTCCAGAGACCACAATGCCCCTTTAGGCCTTCCTGTTCTGTTCTGAATGTCTTCACAGCCTTCCTATCCACCGGTAATGTCCCAGCGATGCTGGAGACAGGCGAACAAAAGATAGGATGTAGGAACTGGTGTGGAGACTGAGGGCGAGGTCTTGGCCTTCGGCACAGTTAGCTCTACCAGGGAGTGGTAGCATCAACAAAAACGAAAACTTGGAGAGAGTTACAGCTGCTTTGTTGACATCCTAATGGAAATAAATACAATATTCATAGAAAGGGGAAGGAGGAAGGGAGAACACACAAGTACATGTCATTAACTCATGGAAAACCCTAGAATTTAGTGCCATGGGGAAAAGTGTTCTGGGAGTTTGGACCATGTGCACACAGACCACACATTTGAACTTAGCTTGTCTTCCCAGGAAGATCAGGTGGAAAGAAAATAAAACAGCCATTGTCCTGCTGGAAACATTACCAGCACCAAAGCACAGAGACAGCGAGCTTGATTTGATAAGTTCTTTGAAGTTCAAAATTATCTTTTATATATAAAAGTATTCACCCTGTTGAATATGTTTCTTTGGATCTGTTTTTAATGGGTCATTATTCTACCTTGAAGGAAGTTCTCAGCCACAGAGGACTAGCAAAATCAAGCATTCTGAACTAACAAACGTCATGATATGTGTGAGAGTCAGTAATAAGGGATATTCCAAATCTTTACATTTTCTACTTACAGGCCTTTGCATCTGTTGACAATAGAAGGAACCTTATTGGGGATATTGTGTAGTTCTCCAAACACATAGCACAGAAGGGCTGGAGCCTGCACTGTACTGCTCCATAAACCTGGAGAACCTGGGAAGCAGGGAGACTCCCTATTCTTCTGTAGTTCTGCCCTGTTGGGACAGCCACCCAAGGGTACATCGTGGAAACTGTGCAGATGGTGGTCAACAGTGGCTCCTCAGCACAGAGCAAAAGCTGAAGAAGCATCTGTACAAATGAGTGTGGCTCACATGAGACCCTTCCATATGGCAAACAGATAAGACTGCAGAATCTAGCATGCTTGCTCCTTTGACAGAAGAGGTGGGGGAAGGAAGGAAGCAGAGAGATGCTAAGGTTAGCCTTGTTCATCAAATAAATCACTTGCCTAAATAGAACTGACAATTTAAGAAATTTGACCATTAGGAACAATATTTTTCTTAATTTTATGAGCTGGAGTCCATATTTATCTTTTCTAAATTAAATTTGTCAGTGCTCTCAGAAAGTTATTAAAGTGATGTGAGTCCTGAGCATAATACATTCTTGTTCTATTTGTGCAATAGTTTTCCTGGGATTTAACAGGATGAGGACATCCTGACTTTAGTTTGAAGATGACCTTCCTTGGTGTCTGAAAGTAAACACTCATGAATGGTCCAAGCCTTTAATGCCAGCTCTTGACTCAGCATCAAGGATGAAACGCTGGACTTGAATATGTCACAGTTCTGTTAGCTTAGTGTCTGTCCTTCCTTCCTCTCTCTCTCCCTTTCTCCCTCCCTCCCTCTCTCTCTTCAAGATAGTTCCATGTATCCCAGGCTGATTTTCAATTCACTGTGTAGCCAGGATGACTTCTGATGTTCCTGCCTCAATCTCCTGTGAGCTGAGATTATAGGCATGTACACCATACTTGATTTTATGCAATATTGGGGTGGTGGAGGCATGAGGATCCCAACAGTTAATCTAGCAAATCTAGTCTTGTCAGGTCCAAGTGGCAGGCCCTATGGCAAAGAAAGGTTGACAGCTATCCTGAGGACAGCACCACTGTTAACTTCTGGCCTCCACATGTGCCCACCCACACACCTGTACCAATACACACACACGCACACACACGTACGCATGTGCACAAGATGACCCAGGGATTCAAATATATATTTTAAGCTTTCTGAAGGAAAATTCTGTGTATTGAGAACATGCAAAGAACATGCCAAGCACTAGGAGCTTTGTTTACATTTAGTTCTCTGACTAAAAAGTAAAATATGCTAGTATATTCTCCCCCTCCCTCACTCCTTCTTTCCCTCCCCATTTGGGCTCCTTTCCTACAAACAGAAGGAAATGAGCAGGCCAGCATGGCCCAAAGCCTTGCCTCAGGGTAACTACATCAAGAATTCTTACAGCTCAGCAGACTGAGTTCGTTCCATTTTCCTTAGGACGTGTATTTCCTAAGACTTCAGGGCCATGTTCATGTAGAAGCATCACAATCACGCTTCTCTCTAGAGGGCTAAGTTTATGCCTAGTGTTTGATTATGATTATTCAACTATCAGAATGTTTTCTTGAGTTACCACTGTGTTCTAGGCCTCATGAGATATGTGGCAGATTTGGAAGAGCTGATCTTGCTGAGAAAATGAATTAGCATTAAACAGTGAACAGACAGTACAAGAGATTTTAATTTCAACAGAAAAGCAAAAATTAGATTGGTTTGGCCTTTCAGTGATTAGGTCTATTATTCTTAACAGATCCAGCATAGAAAATCTGAATGGTTCTGGTTTCCATGTTACACACACACACACACACACACANAGAAAATCTGAATGGTTCTGGTTTCCATGTTACACACACACACACACACACACAAAAAAAAAATACACACACTGAGCAAATATTTTCATAAAGCCAAGTTCCCCTGATGCACTCACTAGAGTAGCAGCTTCAGCTCGTAGGCTGAGGTCATAGCGCTGTCCTGACACTTCTGAAGATGCGTTTGTCTGTGTTTATGAAATGAAATGGTGACTAGTCTAATGGAATTGGAGCTGGTGTTGAGCCCGACCCTCATCGGGCCATGTTCTTGGTAATTGTGTCCAGCACTGAAACAGGAGGGCTGTAAATACCAGGAATGTGTTTACGGTTAATCTGCTGCTCGGGGTTTTGGTCAGACAGCCAGTGTTTTTCAAAGTGAGGCTCCAGGGAGATTAGACAGGGGAGAAGCATCTAGTGGAATGAATAGTCACAACTTGCTCTCCCCATCAGGATCTGTAACTGTGACACTTCCCCAACAGCCAGGGACTATGGAACTGTGTGATGCTTCCGGCATTTCTAGCTACTGACAGTTATCAAAAAAACAAACAACAAAACACCTTTGCATCTCATGGCTTCAAGGTTTCTTTAAACTCCAGAATAATACGCTGTAGGAAACTAATGAAAGGGACTAGAGAGCGTGACTGACCTGTCTCAGTATGTCCCTGCTACGGAGCAAACTCTGGCTCCATTCTCAAACTACATTGCTGTTATAAATGACTGCTGGGAGATTCAGAGCCAGCCATGTGCTCCCCATTCCTTTCCCCTGCACTTCCGGTCCACATGGTTATCCTCCGCAGGAAATGGCTTGTGTCTAACCAGCCTGTGTGCACCCCATTCCTTTCCCCTGCACTTCCGGTCCACATGATCATCCTCCTCAGGAAATGGCTTGTGTCTAACCAGCCCATATGTTCCCCATTCCTCCCCCCCTCCCCACACTTCCAGCCCACATGATCATCCTCTGCGAGAAGTGGCTTGTGTCTCTTTCTTGCAATCCCAAGTAGCAGCTGCAGTCCTCGACACCCATGTCAGACCTCTGTCCTAACCCTGGACCTGTTCCTCACTTTTCAGATGAGGAGAGCTGTATGCCTCGACTGGTTTTTGCGTGCGATTTCCAGGCTACAAAGTACACATAGTGATGATGCCTGGGACTCCAGTCCTTAATAGAGGGGAAATATTTTAGATACATTTTAGTTCTTAGAATAAAATCATAAAGATTCATCCTAAAAAATAAAAATTGTTGCTAACTTGCTCAACTTCAAGCCAAATGCCATGGACCAGTCAGGGCCTAAGGGTGGTAAAGGAACTATTTGAGATCTGATTGGATCCAAAGTCAAATCCAGATAATGCATTTTACCTCTGAATTGCTTTATAAATAAATAGAAGAGAAGAAAAATGAATTGCATTTTCCTGCACCAAAGCAAGACCACTGCAGCAGAAGTAGACAGCCATCTGGAAAGCTCTGGGACCCGTGTCCTCAGCAGAAGTAGACAGACATCTGGAAAGCTCTGGGACCTGTGTCCTCAGCAGAAGTAGACAGACATCTGGAAAGCTCTGGGACCCGTGTCCTCAGCAGCGAGACTCATTCCATGTATTGGAAACCCACATAGAAAACTGGGGGTGTCAAGTATCTGAGAAGAACCTTAAAGTTGGGGGAGGATGCTTTCTGTGAATGCGAATGAATGGGGGAGGGGACTTCCTATGAATGCAAATGAATTTCTCTTTTGAATATGTCAATGTCTAAAATACAGTTTAGGCAATAAAATGTAAGCACAGGATTTCTGTACATACCTTTACCAGTAAAAAGGGCTGAAAAGATGGCTCAGCAGTTAAAACCAGTGACTCCTCTTTCAGAGGAACCACGTTTGATTCCCAGCACCCATATGGCAGTCTGCAACCGTCTGTAGTCCCAGTTCCAGGGGATCTGGTGTCCTCTTCTGGACTCTGGATACCAAGCAAGCATTTAATATACATTCATTTATGCAGTGAACATAAAATAAATCTGAAAAAGAGCTTAAATTGGTATCATTATTAAGTACAATGAAATTTTATTTCTTGGGAAGAAGCATAGAAATCCAGCTCTTTAACCAAAAAATTATTATAGTCTATATAATTCACAAGTCAAAAGACTGGTAGACAACCGGGATCAGCAGGCAGAAAGGTCATTAATACTTCTCCTGTTAGTCCTTTTAGGAATAGCTTCTGGCACTTTCATATAAACAGGGACTCTCACCATTGTCTGCATCTGTCTAGCAAATGGATTCCCTGCCTGAGGTGTCGCCACACACTGCCATCTGTGTCCATGTGCTTCTGCATTGGAATGGTAGGACGCTGTGTTCCTGGCACAGTGGGACGTTTACTGTCCATGGTTTTAGTCTCTTCTATTTCCAAACACGATTTGAGTGAGATAGGAAACACACGCATGCACACATATGCACACATGCACACACCCAGCAGCCACAGACACACAGACACACACACACATACAGCCCCCCCCCACATACACCCTCCTTCCATGGAGCCCAGAGAAAATAAGGAAAAGGGAAAGACAGTGATACAATGCTGGTAATGAGTAGAGCTACACCAGGCCAGCAAGCAGCTCTTGGACTGTTGTGAAATGTGTTTTGAAGGGTTACCACCTAGCAGGCTAGTCATGGTGAGTAGTTAGTATCTATGAACTGTGGCGAGCCTAAAGATGTCATGAGCAGTGAGTGAGGTGGTAAGAACAAACCTTAGCATGAAGGCTGTTTTTACAAAGAATGTAATCAGTTATTCACAGCATTTTTGGATAGTTTTCCCAAAAGAAAACAGTTTTAAGAAAATACTCAAAACTAAATTCTTTCTGTATCGTTTTCCCTTGCCCCCTAGTGATTTAAAATGAACAAACACATAAATACACGGTGTGGCTGAGCTGACTCCGCCAGTTGCACTTGATACAAATGCATCGCCTTTCTCAATGAATGGTAAAGACAGAACCCCCAGGGGACGAGCGTGGCTCTCTGAGGCTTTGCTGAGACTGTCCAGAAGCTCTGGTTCGATCATAGAGTTTTCTTGATTCTTTCATTTAGATCTCATAAAAATCCCTGTCAAGTAAGTCCGATTGTCAGGACTTTGTGGAAATTGGACTTTTGTCTGACTCAATTGTGAAGGTCACCAGTTCTGCGCTCAGGCCAAGGTTTCCACACACTTCTGTGCTCCCAACACAGCCATTCTCCCACCCTTAGCCCCTGGAGAACTGTGACAGGCAAATAGAACAAGCAAAAATATCGTATATTCACAGAAGTGGAGGACTTTCTCAGAGTACCTTTTGGTAGTCTTTATTTTTAGAACTATTTTAGATCCCTGAAAAAGTGAGAAGGTGGTACAGAGATCTTCCAGACCCTCCCTCCCCACATCCACAGCCGCCCCCATACAGTTGGCAGGCCACAGGAAGTCTAGCCTCACTGTTGTTCACGTAACTCTCTGAGTAATAAATGAGGACATGTATCCGCCAGTATATTACCGCAGAGTTGTCCCATTGGAACATTGGCAACTCTAAGTCGTGTGTTTGTTAGCATCTAGCAGCTGTATTGCAAGAAGCCTGGATAGTTAACACTGGCCCGGGCTGGAGACAGAACTGAGAAGTTGTTTATATAACATGTTGACTACTCAGCCAAACTGTTTGCTTTCCCAAATGTATTTTTAATACAGGAGAGATTTCTCCCCAGTTTTCTCCCTCCTCAATCAAATTACCCAATCTTGACATGTTATGTACATCTGTAATCCCAGCACTTGGGAGCCTAAAGTAGTAAGATCATGAAGACTGTACAGTGAGACCCTCTCTCAAAATGGTGAGGTGCCCCAGGATCCCACGTAGTGTCTCTGGCTCTTGTCTTGGGTGCTTTGTTTGAGATTGCCAAGATTGGGTGCAACATGTTCACCCACTCCACTCCAGACAGTCCTGGAGCATTGGGGTGACAGGAGGACCCTTGCAGGGACATCTTATGCTTCTCCAGCTTTGAAAAATGAGGTGACTCATTCATTAGCTTTGGTGCCTTGCTGCCAACAGTTTTAGTATTGGTACTGTTACATAGTCTTCAACGGTGGTTCAGTGACTCCTTCATGACGCAGGGCATGCTGTAATGCAGCCCGTTATCTCATAATGCTGGGCATGGTGTGCGTTCTCTCATGATGCGGGGCATGCTGTAATGCAGTGTGTGTTATCTCATGACACGGGGCATGCTGTAATGCAGTGTGTGTTATCTCATGACACGGGGCATGCTGTAATGCAGTGACTGTTATCTCATGATGCAAGGCATGCTGTAACGCAGTGGGCATTATCTCATGTCTCATGATGAGGGACATGCTGTAATGCAGTGACCGTTATCTCATGACGCGGGGCATGCTGTAATGCAATGTGTGTTATCTCATGACGTGGGGCATGCTGTAATGCAGTGACCATTATCTCATAACGCGGGGCATGCTGTAATGCAGTGACCATTATCTCATGATGCAGGGCATGCTGTGACGCAGTGACTGTTATCTCATGACTCAGGGCATGCTATAATGCACTGTGTGTTATCTCATGACGCAGGGCATGCCGTAATCCAGTGACCGTTATCTCATGACGCAGGGCATGCTATAATGCAGTGACCATTATCTCATGATGTGTGGCATGCTGTAATGCAGTGTGCGTTATCTCATGACACGGGGCATGCTATAACGCAGTGACTGTTATCTCATGACGCGGGGCATGCTGTAATGCAGTGGCTGTTATCTCATCTCTTGCTCACAGCAGCCCCACGAGGTGAGTCCTGTTACTCCCTTTCCCCGAGGAGGAATTGTTTGCCTGGTTAGACAGCCCAAGTTGGTCAATCGAACTCCACCCTTGCTATCCATTCTGCTTTACAGGGGGAGTCGGAGGGAGGGAGAAGAGAGAGAGAGGAGAGAAAAGAAAGAGAAGACCAACAGGCTGGCTCAGCATTGTAGCAATGACCCACAAGTATTCCCACACTGACTGCTTTCCTGTTATCTCAAGAGCTGATGCCTGTGGGGGTTCATCAAGGCAACAAGGTCTGGCTGTGGAGTGAAGACCCCTTAGAGATCTGGCCAGTGTAGGACGAGGACTTCTGGGACACCTTTGAGGATCTGTGATACAGAAGCCGGTGCTTGGTCTATGAATGCCTCTACCATGATTGACAGCATCATGGAGACATAGCTCACTGCAGGCACCAGGCTGCCTACTTACATCTGAAAATGGGAAGTCTCAAGTCTTTATATCTTGGGTTGTTTGGTGTGGTTAGTTCTATCCCAAAGGGACTCTGGCTTGTCTATCAGTGAAACTGGCATTTTACAGTAAGAAATGGAAGAAGGCGAGGCCAGTCTTTTAGAACAATATTTGACAAGTATTTTAAATTTCTCCCAGAATGGTTCTAACCATGGGTTTGATGTCCTGCCCTAACTCCAGCATGTCCACAAACACAGGGCCATATGTCCCTTCGTCTCCTGCCCCCTAGAGTGAGAAAATGAGAGAAACGGAGGTGACAGCAAGGCCAGTGTTGCCTTTCATGAGTTAGGTTATGTACTTCTTCCTACCTGTTGATTGGTGTTTGAGGAGTACAGGAAAGCAGAAGCTATTGTCAGCAGGAACATTTTATGCTAAGGCCTGCCATGGGGATGCTCAGATCTTAGTGAGACACTTCCCTGAGGCCTGCTGTGCATCAGGCACAGGCACTGGAGGTGGCTACTCAAGCTTCATGCTGTCACAGTGTCCCTGCCCACATCCCCTGGCAGGCTTGAGCAGAGAAGGGTTACAGCATCACTAATGAAGCTATGACCATGGGGTCATGGGCTACGTATGGTCACGTTAGCTGAGGCTAACACAGTGGCCTAGGCGAGGATTTCCTCTTCCCACATGGCCAGCTTTCCACCCACAGAAAGAGAAGTCATTCTGGGACTTCCCACGGTGTCAGGGTGTTCTCTTGGGAGGCAGAGAGGGCCATTTCCAAGTCCATTGTGTAGTTTGGGGTTTATCTCAGTGGTTAAGGCCCCAGGTTTAGTCCCAGCACTAAAGAAAATGACTCAAACAAGAATCCCTGTCTACTTGGCCAAAGCAGCCATAATGGTAAGCTCTGGGTTCGTTGAGGTGCCCTGCTGCAGAGTAAGGTTGAAAGCAACAGAGAGCCCCCAAAAGTCGGCCTCTGGCATGTGTGGGTGGTACATACACACAGTTATAACTAACATGGGTGGACTGATTGTCACATAGCAAAACTAGTTTGAATACTTCTCATAACCCAGTTAAAGCTCACAGTAGCTGTGAGTTTGCCCCTACCTTGCCATGCAGATGAGAAGCTGAAACACACAGAGGCTGCAGAGCTTGCGAGAGTGCAGGGTGAGCAGGACCAGTTCTCATCCCAGAGCCTGCGCTGGGTCCTCTCAAGTGCCTCGATCTTAGAGGTGTGAAGAGTGCAGTCATGTGACCCCTTTACAGGCTTTAAATTAAAACCCTTAAAAAGTATCAGATTGGCTGTTGTCACAGGAATATCCTATCTTCAGAACCAAACTCGAGAGGAGGGACTTCATAGGACTTTATTTTCTGATTTCTGTGCTGACTTGGATGTGGACTAGAATACATCACTTAGTGAATTTCTCTGTTGAAAGGAGGGAAAGAATGTGACATCTGTCATGAACAAATATGACTTAGCAAGTACTAGCACCCTTCTTCCTTGCTGCTTACCCCCACAGTCTCCTTCTTGCCAATCTGCCCCTCCCTCTTTCTCCTTTGAGAGTAAGAAAAGGTTAGAGGAAGGAACCTGCAGAAAGAGGGACATGTGGGCTTTTGGTGAAGAGAAGGACCTGCTGTGTGCTTGTGACATGTCCCCAGTGAAGTGAAGAAAGAAAATCCTTAGCAAGCATTGGCTGCCCCTTCATTCTTCATCAATCACGCCTCCTGACCTTTGATCTGTGTGTCCCTCCATGACTCTGACACCCAGAGGACAGGGCACGTCTGCTTTAGTTGATCCTATGTGTGGCACAGTTAATATTGGAATTCCTGATGTCTCCCCTCCCCCAGCCATTGCCACTTCACTAAGTGTGGACTGCGTCTGCCATCTTACCTCCCTCACCAACTGCTCTGTAACTGGTTAAATGCATACCATAGGAACTAAATGCCATCTAGTTCAGTCATTTCCGTAAGTATTTTCAAAACTAAGAAAGGGAATTCTTCCTCCCATAACATCTCCTTTACCTTTTTGTGGGGATGAAGAACACTCCAACTAAGACTTAACTGTTACCCAAATGGCTCGAGTTAAGAGGACCTGGGTTCAATTCCCAGCACCCACATCATAGCAGATCACAATGATCTGTAACTCTAGTTCCAGAGGATCTGACACCCTTATACAGTTATAAATGCAGGCAAAACACCAATGCACATAAAACAAATCTTTAAAAATTGTTGGGTTTGGAATTATGAAGGAAGAGCAGCCTGGTTTCCTGGCATTCCTGGCTCCTTCCACTGGGAGCTATAGGCTGCCAGAACCCAGCTTGCCCTCCCAGGGGGACTGATGGTCCCAGGTTGGCCTCTTGTGGCTCCCTGATTGTAGTGATAAGGGGAGCGAGCCCTGCTTTTTGTCCAGCCCAGCTCCCGCACGGCTAGCTTATACCCCGAA
>LOEQ01002721.1:69268-80475 GCA_001685075.1 Bramus lutescens
TATTAACCAATGAAAGTAACACATAGACAGATGACCCTCCTACATCACCTGATTCTGCCTTCACTACAGGCATGATGCTTCAACATTACACCTCCAGCAGTTAGCACTCCAGGTTAATGCCTTCCAACCGTCCTCACCCTACAGTCACTTTTTCTACACTAACTAATTCAGCCTTTCTCACAAATGTGGGTAACTCTTGTCTCTGAACCTAAGGAAGTGCATTAATGACACATTTGTCAATCTGCCATTACTATTAGCCCTTCCTGCGATGCTTTTTAATAAGTTGGAGTACCAGTTAAGTGCATGAGCGATACAAGAATGGACCAAATAGTCTAGAGTCAGCAAGTTTCGATGGCTTTGAGAATTATACATGTTCTACTTAATCATTTTGGATCGTAGTATGAAGTCAGATTACTGAGTTTGCTTCAGTGAGTTTCGTAGTGATGACAAGTGCTTCTACCTGGGTACATGATTGACCTGGCACAAATGTGTGTCAAATGTCTTTTCTAAAGGAAATACCATCCCTGGAGTGTGGCAGGGCTGGAAACAGTTCTACAGACAAACACTGAGCTTGCAGGTCACCATAATGGAGATTTAACAGTGTCGCTTCTGAGACCATGACTTCCATTTGTGATACAATTAAGGGCAATTACTCCCGCTGGCGATTCTAGCCCAGGTGAAGCTGAGTTAATAAGTAGCTATTTGCCTCTGCATTAGCTGGGATGTCTTCATTAAGGCAGTAATGTGTTGAGTGTGCTAAGTAGGTTGCCATGGTTATTTGTGGGTTTCAACGTGGGCTCTGACTTTCCTTGAAATTGAGGATGTTCAGTCTTCAGTAAAGACACTTCCTCCTGATCAAAACATGCAGAGCACTTGCAGGGCTCCAGAACTCCATTTCAAAGGCTGGTGTGTGCCTGGATGGCATACACTGAGTATTGGTTAACAGGGTTTTATAACTTCAGGTTGTTCCATCTGTCCGTGTCTCACTGCCCATGGATCCACCCCACCCTCCCATCTAGGACTATTTCTCACAGAATGAAGTTGCTACTGCCCTCCAGAACTTCCTGCCCACACACAGGGCCAACACCCTCAGGGTGGTTCTCATTCAACCTCAGAGCCCAGCACACATCAGGCTGCTAAGAATGACTGCTAAATAATTGTAAGAATTCTCCTCCCTGAGCCCAACAAGCCCCAGTCAGACATTTTGAATAATGATTCTGTCACTGAGTGCCTTACAGTAGTTTCTGAAGATGGTGGGGTGTCCTTGACTGCTGAGGGGAGCTCTGGGTACCAGTAGCCAGGCATGGCCTGTGTGGGCCAAGACCCTGAGTTTGGAGTTACCCAGTGTTGGTTCTCAGGGTGGTCCTGGGCCCGTGAAGTTTAGATACTGGAGACCTTTTGGAAAATTGCATTGTTTTCAGAAATCATACAGTTATTAGGTGATAAAAGTCAATTTATAGATCTAGGTAGTCCAGTTTCACTTGGGGAGGGATTCAATTTTCAAGATAGGCTGAAAAAATACCTAAAGTACAAAGCATTGTTTTCTAATTCATACTTTATATAATTATGTTTCATAGTAATAATAAGAGCAAAAAGGTGGCTCAGTCGGTAGGTGTACTTGCTGAGCACACCTGCATGAGAGCCATAGGTACAGAATTACGGATTGTGCTTCGGTCACACACACAAATAGTAAATTAAGATTTTTTAAATATTTTAATTTAGCAGAAGTATAAATAGTTTCAGATCAAATGATAGGAGAAACCAGAATCTGCCAGCCAAAACTGCCCAGCTGGCCCGTACCATTTTTTTATGTTACTTCATTTACCCCAGTGATAATTCTGAACACAGTCCTTTCTGTCTTTTTGTGTATTTTCTGAAAGTTACATAATCATAGATGTCTTTTTGCCAGCTTAGGAAAGGGCTTTGTGAGGTCTTGTATAAATAAAGATCAGCTTTTAAGTGATTTCCTAAAGTTTTGTTATTTGAAAAATCTGAGTAAATAGACCTCTTATTTCTCAAGTGACCGTGGAACAGTAACTTCATTGCCGAGTAAATAATATGTGAGTTACCACTAACCACGATGAAACACTTGAAAATTCTGCTTTTATTAGTAGATAAAAACATGCATGACTAATGTTTCTGAAACTTAATTCTGCTCTTTGTGTGTGCTTTACTGTGTTGTGTTTACTTTTATACAAGCATTCCTTGAACATTGAACTGAACCATTACATAGCAACCCGTCCCTTCAGGTGGTGGGAGGCATTTATCAAGCTAGCCCTGATCTTTCCATGAGTCTGCCTCAGAATTTATCACCACAAGAAACTCATGTAGCTAATGGATTCCGCTCCTCTTTCTGTCCAGGTTTGTTTCCATCTACAGAGGACCCAGCCACACCTACAAGGTCCAGAGATTGACGGAGTCCACCTGCTACTCCTTCAGAATCCAGGCAGCGAGCGAGGCAGGGGAGGGACCTTTCTCCGAAACTTACACCTTCAGCACAACTAAAAGTGTCCCTCCTACCCTCAAAGGTGTGTGGAAATAGACCCCTGCACTGTCCTGGGAGGGGAAAGATGCACTGACATCACACTTGCGAAGTTCAGGTCTGGGCGTAAATGCATTCTGAATATCTCTGATAACAAGATGAAATCAGAATTTCTCATAAAAAAAAAAGCTGTGTGGTAGGTTATCTGGAGTAAATGCCTACATGTACAGACTGTTGTATTCTATATGCATGTTTATTGTAAATAATATAGTTGTATAATATATAAAGATATTCTAATTTCCAAACATAAGAGACAAGGAGCTGATGTGAATGACAGCTTTTGTGTTAGTGAGAGGTGGGTTAAAACATATTACCAAAAATGGTTTTCACGCCTCCTTTCCTGAAGACATTCAGAGGTTGGTACTGGCATGTATAAGTGGATCCACAAGATAAAGGAGAGCGTAGAATGTTTATTTGGGAAACACGAACAACAAGGTACAGAATCGCCTCCGTAGCCTGCTTTGTGGGTGGTGGGAACTGTGATCAGATCCCCAACCACCACCCAAAGAAAGCGAGTAAGCCTCTCCTCTCTCTTAAAAGTGATCATGTCCACAGACAGAAGGCCACACCCCTAAGTCCAGTACCCCTCAAAGCTGTTGGCTGAATGAGTTTCCACAATACTTACCCCTTCTGTCTAAATAAGCGGGGACAGAGAATATTTCCCTTTACAGGTTGGCATTCATCTCTGGGTAATTTTGGTGCCTGGAAATTAGAGCCTGATTTGGGCAACACCAGCATTTCCTGTGGGCACATACCCTCTCCACAGAGGGCGCTGTCGATAACCTATGGCAGTGACCATCATTGTTTCTCCCGAGGTTTTCCCTTGGAGGAATCAGGTCCTGCAGAAGCTCCAAGACAGCAAATATCTAAATCTCCTGTCTTTCTCAAGGAGGGTAGATAGAGACACTACTGCTGGGCCGAGGCTCCAAGTCTGCCATGTCCCTAGTCACAGAATTGTGGATGAGTGAGTGCCAGACTTGCATGGGAGGACTGATGGTGACAAGAGCCTTGTCCCCATCACCAGACGTCATGTTCTCACACAAATCTGTGGAACTTCTCCTTGGACAGAGCAGCATTGTTCCAGCCCTCCATTGTCCAGTGACCCTGCTGTTGTGTGCTGCAGGGCGGGGTACTGACTATGGAGGCAGTCCCTCTGTATGTGCCCCTAGGACAGCTTCCATATGAAGGAGTTGAGGCCCCTACATCCGGAACATAGGCAGTTATAGGAAGTGAGGGGCTATCAGAACCTGGATCACTGTCTGGCTTAGGCTCTGCCGGGTTTGTTGTAACTACTTCCAGGGTTGCTTCACGACATGTGCCTTCAACCTGCTCCCCGCCCCACAGACACCTTGGCCACTTCTGTGTGTCATGTGCCCAGCCCTTGGGTACACTTTTGCCTCTGGGCTTTAGAATAGACAGAACCTGCTGGGCATGGTGGCGCACTCCTTTAATCCCAGCATTTCTGAGGCAGAGGCAGGTAGATCTCTGAGTTCAAGCCCAACCTGGTCTGCAGAGTGAGTTCCAGGATAGCCAGGGCTACAAAGAGAAACCCTTCCTGGAGAAAACAAACAAACAAACAAAAACAAAACAAAAAAACAGGAAGGAAGACAGAACCTAAGTGTTATATGACTTAGTAATTTGAGAGGTGCCTAGCAAGTGTTCCAGAGGCAGTTGCTACCAGCCTTGAGTCTGACATTGGGAGTGCTCCCCATGCCTCTCAGAGTGACCCTGATTCTGTCTGATGTTGGGAGTGCTCCCCATGCCTCTCAGAGTGACCCTGAGTCTGTCTGATGTTGGGAGTGCTCCCCATGTCTCTCAGAGTGACCCTGAGTCTGTCTGACGTTGTGAGTGCTCCTCATGCCTCTCAGAGTGACCCTGAGTCTGTCTGATGTTGGGAGTGCTCCTCATGCCTCTCAGAGTGACCCTGAGTCTGTCTGATGTTGGGAGTGCTCCCCATGCCTCTCAGAGTGACCCTGAGTCTGTCTGACGTTGGGAGTGCTCCCCATGCCTCTCAGAGTGACCCTGAGTCTGTCTGATGTTGGAAGTGCTCCCCATGCCTCTCAGAGTGACCTAGACAAGAGCTACTCTAGAGAAGCATGGATAGCACAGGGATTCCCGTGGTGCTTTGACCTCCTGGGCAGGGTCCTGTAAGACATCACCAGACTCTTCTCTGGCTCCTAGATTTAGAAAATTGTTGTCTTGGCTGGAGGTCTGCTTAGTCTGGTGAGATTCCTTGTTTAGTTTTTCAGCACAGTGGCCTGGGCAAGGAGGGGTGGGGGTTGGTTTTATATACCTTACTGTAGACTGATTTAGCTTTGAATATTCATGATAGATCCAGTAGATGAGCAAACTAAGATAAAAATGTAGGATAGGGTTTTAAAGCCTCAGGGCTGTCTGCTATCTGGGTCTTTGCTCAGTACCACCTATGCCTCGTGTGTTATCCGGTCACCTAAGCTTAGAGTCCATAGAAACAGACTTGACCTTTATCTCCGCATCCCTAAAGGAAAAGTGCTATAAACCTTGTGAAGTGATCAACAGCCATGGGAGGAGGGGGTGGATGGATGGATGGATGGATGGATGGATGGACGGACGGACGGACGGACGGACGATAGGTAGGTAGATAGGTAGATGGATAGATAGATAGACAGATGATAGGTAGATCCGTAGATAGTTGGATAAATAAGTGAACTGAGACCCAGGCCACCAACTCATTAATGAGCTAGTGAGGAGGTGTTCCATGAACAGGCCTCCTGGTCCTGGAGTAACTTCCCTTTCTTGAGGGTTACCTAGAAGGGTTAGCAGGAAGCTGGACAAATAAAGCTCCCTCTCAGGGTGGACACAAGCACCGTCACATTCTCCCAGGCTGAGTGCTGGGAATCGGACTGCTCACGTGAGACTGAGTTTTGAGCTTGGGTGTGTGGTTTTGTTTTGCAGCGCCTCGAGTGACACAGTTAGAAGGAAACTCATGTGAAATCTTATGGGAGACGGTACCACCGATGAAAGGCGATCCTGTTAACTACATCCTACAAGTATTGGTCGGAAGAGAATCTGAGTACAAACAGGTAAGGCCCAGTGTCCATGCGTGCGTCATTCTTCTGAGTCAGGCTGGCTGCGTGCCTTGAGCACAGCCCTGATTGATGCAGGGAGCTGCGGGTTTGTTAGGAGTCAGTGGTTGAGTCAGCCTGGCACCAGCTTCTATCGTTTACATTTCCTTCCCTATCTGTGGTATTCTTCCTATCTTCATAGTTCCCCGGGCATGAACTTGAGGGGTTTCAAGGGGTGCGTTTGTTTAGCAGCGTGAAATTTGCACGAATCAGTTTTCATGTAATTGGAAGCTGAAGTGGCCCCAGAGAGGAAGGCATCTTAACCTACCCTTCAAATTCCGGGTCCTCTCTGCCTGTTACAGAAGTCACAATGAAAGGGTGAGAGAGGTAACCTGACTCACGCTCTGGGCTGATTCTTGTCACCCTTTAATATGCGTATCCATCACGTGGAGACCTGTTAGAGTCCAGATTCTGATTCGAGATGGCTCCTGGTAACATAGGCATCTGTTGTGTCAGAGTAAATAGATCACAGTCAAACCTATTCAACAGAAAACATGAATTTGATTTTACTGTTTCTCATACCTTGTGATCTTGCAGAATAACGCCTTATTGGGTCACTGACTGTACTGAGTTCAGCCCCCTGGAAGATAGACTGCTTGGGTGGAACTGGGATGAGATTGTTTATTCCATCAGGGCAGTAAGGTCCGTCTTCATAATCCATTTGGGTTGAACTCATAAGGTGAAGATCAGCGTTGCCTGTCCTGGGAAATACTGGCATTGTTTGTAAAGGCTGCTGCTTTTAGCCTTTGAGTCTTCAAATACACATGCAAGAGGAAAATCTGATGCAGCATGTTGCTTAAAGTGCTTGCTGCTGTTTTGTATAAAAAAATTTTTAAATGCTTGTAAATAAAATGTGCTTAAAATATCAAAGAAGTTATTGGACATTTTGATACATTTTGTTACTATGAGCATCAGATAGACTGAATATTTTAACAACATCTTGCATGAGCTTCATCTTTAGCCTGACATCTGCCAGTATTGATTCCTCTGAGCCGATGACGTCATCAAGACCTCCATCATTACCCCTCACAAGGGAGCAAAGGCTGTGAGCTTCGCTTTCACCTTCCTGTCCCCTTTTCATCCTGTTGTCACCTCAGAGCCATTCGGGTCACACGTGCCATTGCTCAGCTTAGCAGAAAGGAGTTCTCTCCAGCTCTAGTTAAGCCTTGGCCATCCCACAGTGCCAAGGGTGCTGGGGATGCTTGCTCATGTTTGACACTGAACAGCAGTTCGTTTCTCAACCGGGCATTCATCACATGTTCGCTGCTATGGTTTTGCAGCCTTTTGTTCCGTGTACCATGCTTTTCCACATATTCTTGGAAAAAAACGTTCAGCTTCTCAGTGCACACTGGGTGCTGCTTAGCAGAGGGAGGGCAGAGCTGTGGGCTCTGTTTCTGTGTGTCCACCATTGTCAGAGTGAAGACTAATCTCTGCAGGAATTTAGATTTGATCAGGTTAGCCTTTCTCAGTCCACCATTCAGTGCTAAGTCCTGATGTGATGTACAGTCATGTATTTGCCATAGAATATTTTCTTACCATCAGTGTTGTAACGATTATTGATTATCGAGAATGTGGCATTTTAGGACAGCTTCCCTCAGTAGAGATGCCTGCATGGTTCCTACCTTTACCAAGAAGTGAGTAAGGGCAGTTGTGACATGAGAAGCCTCAGTTGACACAGCTCATCGGGGACAGTTAGTACTGGGTTTGGGGATTTCGTTGTTTTTCTTTTTTCCTTTCCTTTCCTTTCCTTTCCTTTCCTTTCCTTTCCTTTCCTTTCCTTTCCTTTCNNTTCCTTTCCTTTCCTTTCCTTTCCTTTCCTTTCCTTTCCTTTCCTTTCCTTTCCGATTCAGTAACCATTAGCTTGCTGTGGTGTTTTGAGTATTGCCTTTCCTTGTCCTGACATGCGAGGGAATGAAGGCCATTTGTATAATGTGTGGAATAATAGACAAGCAGGCTTTGAACTCATAGCAGCAAAGCCAAAGCAGATGGGAGGTAATTGTTTCTGTGCAGCAGCCCAGCCAAGCCAGGACCCTCATGCTGCACTGCATAGACCCATCACATTGGTAATCACACCATCCACTAATAGGAGCACTCGGCTGATTCAATTTGTTTTCTGAGTCTGGCACATACTCGGGTACTCAGCAAATGCTTCCTGCGTGCATGGAAGAGGCAGTATCCAGGGAGCTGGTCATTTACACCTGCAGTGGTGAGTTTGCTTTGTAACAGGAAGAATAGTGATGCTGATCCCACTGGACAGGCGGGTGCGATGCCTTTCCTGTCTTGAGTTTGTTTTAGTTCTACTGTCCCTACACAGGCATGCCTTAACTAGCTACCAAATGTTTCCTGACACTCCACATTCAAATGCATGTATATGTCTGTCTTTCGGCCACTTAAACATTCCAAGCTCAAAATGGTTTTCAAGAATCTTAATCTTTTTTCCATGGCATTACTGCAAAGCATTCCGGAAAGGGTGAAGATTTCTCTAGATACATGCGGCTCACTTTTGTTTTTTGCACAGCACACAAAAGAATGAGGCAGAAGTATACAGATCCTATTCAGACATCAGTAGTCTTTACCAAAAAAACACTGAATATAAGCATTGAAGATAAGAATAGAGTTGACAAATTACAAGAAACCATTTCCTGCTGATGATTATTGCTCAGATTTATTGCAGTTAGGAAACCTCCAAGGCATTAGATTCTGTGGAGCCCACCTTTGGTTAGTTGGCATATCTCTGTATGTTAACAGCACTGGGGTAGATACTTATCCTTCATGTTTTCACCAGGGGCTTGGTGAGGAAGCATCTTCTGTTGATTTTAAAGTCATTTTAAAGCAGATTCCAGAGCCAGCATGTCTCAGTGACTTTGAACACATAACTGCAAAGCTGTTTTAATCACCTAAAGTTTTCCATGTTTCAAATCCAAAGCAAGAACAAAATAGATCAAAATAGAAATCTTTCAAAGCTATCATTTACTAATTTTTAAGTTTACAGTTTCATGTTCATATCTCATAAAGACCACTTCCCCTTAAACCAGAGCAATGCTTGCATAAAAATCTACTTGAAATGCCACATAATCTGTATTTGTTCAATCTCCTGGAGTGCAGGTACCGAGCCCAGGTTGCAGCTCCTAGCTGCTTTGTATTGTGGAGGTGTCTCACAGTCGGCACTGTTTGTGGAAGAAGTTCACACCGGTGCACGGACAGGTTGCAGTGTACACCCAGCACCCTTGCTGTGCCTGTCTGCTGAGCAGCATAGGTGCTCACCCACCCCTTCCCTCCTCCAGGAGAGGGCTACAGGATAGCAGACTCCCTCTTGAGCAAGGATGCCCGAGGACATGCCTGCCTCCCATGGTCCTAGGATTTGGGAGAATTAGTTCATTTTGCCAAGCCTCCGTTAATAACCCAGCAACTTGGATTGTTCCAGTGTGATTCACGTCAGTCCACTCATGACAGGGAAATGTGTGGCCAAACCATGAGGGAGAGGCAGCATTCGAGCAAACCCAGCAGTCCAGCTCGGCTCCCCTCTCCAAAAGCTACCGCTTAAGGGATTTCAGCCATGCAGCTTGTTAATCGGAAGTAAAACTCTTGGATTCTTCACTTCAGTTATCTGTGGGCTACTTCATGCCCCCCTGTTCAGAGTAAACACTTCAGAATGAGTTTAAAATATGGCACCAAATCAAGAACAAAAATAACTTTGTGAAATATAAATAATTCCACATCTATCCTTGCTTTTACAATATTATGATTGGTGACTTCAATAAGAAAATCTTAAATGGAGTGTCGCCTCTTAAATTGAGTTGAGGCAGGAGAAGAGGCCCATAATGAGGGCCCTGTCAGAGCAAAGGGATATGAGGCATGACCAGTACCACCTGTGTGGAGTCTCAGGGTCCCTTGGGAAATCACCCTGCACAGGCACAGCCTGAGGCCCCAGTGACTTTATGGAAGCTCATAAGAACTGCTGGCGTTGGTGCCCACAGACAGGCCCTGAACACAAAGTCAGTGTCTTTGCGCTTTCCTTCAGCTGATTGCTGCAGGTGCTGTAGACGAGATCCTCAAAAGTTCCCAGCAGGTGATTGTCCTGCAAGACCAGGGGAGATGCAGGGTCAGCTAGGAAGGGGTCAGTTAGTGCAGGTTTCTTAAATCACTCATTAGCCAAACATCACCAATTTGATTTAGTTGCAGGCCCCCCATGTGTATTTGCTAAACCTAATGCAATCTATTAATTTTCATATAATTTTAATGTATTGTTTCCTTGACATTTTCTAAGAATGGATACCACACAAATGACTTTTCCTCAGCCTCCTGTTAGCTTTGGCTGATTCAAAGTGTGATCATTTCTAAGAAAAATGAGTTTCAAGTTCCTGAAATAGTCAGCCTCTCCATGATTGCATTAAGGGTCTAAGAGGCAAGACATATCTCAGAATCCCAGGTCCTTAATGGGAGAGAGCAGACTGGTTTTGCTCATAGACTACTAAAAGAAACCCCTCGATCAGTTGCATATATTTGTTTGTGTTTGGTTTTGTGGGTTTGCGAGTGAGTGAGTGAGTGAGTGAGTGAGTGAGTGAGTGAGTGAGTGAGTGAGTGAGTGAGTTTGAGACAGCCTATCACTATGTAACTCTAGTGTCTGGAACTGGCTATGTAGATCATCAGATTGGCCTCAAACTCACAGAGATTCTCCCACCTGCCTCTGCCTCCTGGATGGATAGAATTAAAGGCATGTGGTACCACACCTAACTTCAATATTAGTTTTTTAACGTTGAACTGCATCATCAAAGACTCTCTTCAGATAGACAAGCACAAAACTGCCAAGAAGTAGATTTTCAAAACACATAGCATTCGTTTCTTTTTTGTGAACATTTGGATCTGGAGGTTTGGGGTTTTTTGTTTTCTTTTGTTTTGTTTTTGATACCATGGTTGTTTTTTGTGTAGATCTGAGGATTGAAGTTTTCAAATTTTCTTAGATCTGATACTGAAAAAGTAGAAAGACTGGGTCTCAAAGCAGGTCTACTGTAACCCATGGGAAAGACTAAGACCATGCACTCCCAGCCCCAGGCTCGGTGCCAGCCTGTCCTGCTGCTCCCACCCTCCCTAGTTCTTCCCTCACTACAGGGGCACCAAGGGTTTCTCCTACCCACGGTATTCTGTACCCTTTCATGTGTGCCGTCGGCTCTTCTGTGCAGAGATACATGTGCCTTCCACTCTGATCTGTAGGCTCTCTGTGTGCATGTGTATGTGTGAACTTATACCACAGGCAAATGAAGTTTCAGAGCTAGAAGTCAATGCGGTGCTTTACCTGGGCTGGGGATACCATGACTGGGGCTGCATCTATGTGTGACTGGGGCTGCGTCTCATGTGTGACTGGGGTGTGTCTACGCATGACTGGGCCGCGTCTATGCGTGACTGGACTGTGTCTCGTGTGACTGGGCTGTTTTATGTGTGACTGGGCTGTGTCCCATGTGTGACTGGGCTGTGTCTCGTGTGACTGGGCTGTGCCTCGTGTGACTGGGCTGTGTCTCATATGTGACTGGGGCTGCGTCTCATGTGTGACTGGGCCGCGTCTG
>LOEQ01002721.1:120775-131057 GCA_001685075.1 Bramus lutescens
AGAGAGAGAGAGAGAGAGAGAGAGAGTCAGTCAGTCTATCCTCTGAGTTGTTTTTGAGATAGGGCCTCCCACTGATCATGAAGTTTGCTGTTTTGGTCTAGGCTGGCTGACCAGCAAGCTCCTAGGATCTGCTTGTCTTTGCCCCCAACTTTTTGTTACGCATGCATGTGTCCATGGCTGGTTTTAAGTGGGTGCTGTGGAGTTGAATTTATGTCTTCTTGTCTTCACAGCAAGCATCTCAGCCACTGAATCATTCCCTTATTGTATTAGTTAGGGTTTCAATTGCTGTGATGAAACACCATGACCAAAGAAACTTGGGGAGGAAAGGAGCTTTTTGGCTTATGTTTCCATATCACTGTTTATCATTGAGAACTCAGAACAGGAACTCAAACAGGGTAAGAACCTGGAGGCAGGAACTGATGCAGAGGCCATGGAGGATGTCTGCCTTCTGGTTTTCCAGCCTGCTTTCTCACAGAATCTCAGACCACCAGCCCAGAGTGGTATCATCCACAGTGGCTTAGGCTCTCTCCCATCAATCAATTAATAAAATGTCCTACAGGTTTGCCTATAACTAGATCTATGGAGACATTTTCTCAGTTGAAGCTCCTTCCTCTCTGTTGATTCTAGATTGTGTCAAGTTGGCATAAAACTAGTCAGCACACGGGTTCATTTTCCTTGTATTTCCACATCACAGTCCAACATCCAGGGAAGTCGGGCCAGGAACTCGAGTCAGAAACTTGGAAGCAGGAGCTGATAGAGAGGCCATGGAGAAGTGCTGCTTCCTGACTTGTTCAGCCTGCTTTCTTGTAGACCTCAGGACCACCATCAGCTCAGAGGTGGCACAGTCCATAATAATCTAGGCCCTCCCACAGTAATTATCAAACAAGAAAATACCCTACAAACTTGCCTGCAGGCCAGTCTTCTGGAGACATTTTCCTCAACTAAGATTCCTTTTTCCCAGATGACCATAGCTTACATAAAGTTTAATATAAAAACTAGCCAGTACACCTAGGGGAAGGCTTTAATTTTAAAGACCCTGAATTCATGATGGGGGGAAAAAAACAAGAAAAAAATGTTGGGAACCATGGGAAAACAGAAGAAAAGGTTTCCACCAAATCTCATATTTTTCTAGTCCTTTTACTCTTCAAACATATTTTTCTTTAAGATGAGACAATGTGCTTAATTGTGTTGTGAAAACCATTTTACAGTATCATTTTTGTTTGATTTCATGTCTATGAGATACTCTAACCTAGGGGATATGATGTGCTGGAGAGATAGATGTCTCAGGACTTAGGACTGCTTGTCACCCTTTCAGAGGATATAAGTTCAGTTCCCAGCATGCAGAGATAGCACACAACCACCTGTAAGTCCAGCTCTAGGGGATCACCTGCTTCTGGCCTCCATGGCAACCTGCACTTGAGTGCATATACCCACTCCCACACACATATGTGCATAAATAAAAATAAATATAAATAAATGATATGGGGGAAATGGGAGGACTCAAGCCTTACCAGTCTGGGGTCAACTTGCAGATCTGATACACTGCTATTCATGGCAATGCCGAAACTTCTCTTGCCTTGGTGTCTGCTGTCCCACCTGTTCCAATCTCAACCTCAGCCTTCTCTCTCCCTTCTCTTCTCCCTTAGCTTCTCCTTCCCCCTCCTTCCCTCTCTCTCCCTCTTCTTCTGGTACAGATAAGAGAAGAATTTCTTCCTGGGTACGTTGGAGAAATTATAAGAAAATTAATTGCAGGCCTTTAGCATGGGGTCTCATAAATGATGACCTTCATCATTGCTCTAAACTGTTGACTCCGGTTGGCACCCAGATTGACTTTCCAGCTACTCGGATGCATTCACTGTCTGCTTCCTCTGTAGATTAACCTCTGTGTTTCTCCACGATTGTGGGTTGATGAGAAATGACCGTCGGAAGACCATGCACAATTTGGAAGCATGTTGCACAGACTCTCCAGCTGTTCTTGGAGTTGTATTGATTTGTGATGCTTATTATGACTCCTTGAAGGAAACTAGTTATGAGGTCGCGAGCAGTTGAGGGGTGCTTGGGTGTTTGATACTGGCAGACCACCCTGAGACTGCTCTGGAGAGAGACCGAAACTAAGGACGGTCATGCCGGGGTAGTAGTAGACTACTCCAACACCTTTTAATTAGCAAATGAAAGTTGGTGATGTTAATTTGAGATAATTTTAGCTCTGTCTGGAATCCAGTGCTTGGCTGGTGCATATCCAGCCTTTGAGTTCCCATACGACCAGCTGCTGAGTGAAAGGGACTTTGTCCCTGCCTGGAAGGGCTCACAGGTCAAAGCTGCACAGGGCATGTGACTTTGGGGGGACAGGCTGGAAGAGCCCAAAAAGCGGCGTGGGCAGAATCACAGTCCTTCACAAGGTCCTGTGCTCTTCTGAATATATACACAAATCGGGGCCAAGACTTCTTATCAAACACCAAAACCCTGGGAGAAACAGCTCAGTACAGCAGACAGCTCCTAAAGTTGCCGACTTAGGAATGTAAAGGAATGTAAGCAGAACTAAAGCAGGAAACAGAGGACAGGAGAGTTACCCACAGACTCACAACTGTTAACAAACATACTACACGCTTTAAAAAGATATTTATTAAGCAATTGTTGATTATTACATCCAAGGACAGGGAATACATATTCTGTGAGACAGATATATGAGAGCTACATACAGCAAAGTCTTAGTTAACGTGTACAAATCCTTCAAAGAAAGAAGCCAAAATACCCCCAGTGACATTCTGACACACTATGGTGACATACATGGACCAGCTGCAGAAGTGCTTAGGATTCCATATTTTAGTGATGGTACTACAGTGTTTAACAATATTCACATGGAAGAATGTTCTCTTGTACACGACATGAAATGTGAAGAATATAAATATTTTTGTTAATTGAGCTACATATGTGACTTGGGTTTGAATTGTTAAGACCATGGACATATTTTCAAGCTGTTTCCCCCTGGGCTCTCTGTTCTGGGGGAGGAGAGGGGCCTAAAGAGGACATCTGTGACTATTTTGACAGAACTTTCTGGCCATCTTCATGAGGAAGGTTTTCTGAAAGTAGAGGGTTTGTCTTTTCTTTTTTGCCAGTTTCGAGAGTGGCTGGCAGTCCTTTGAGAAAAGGTCTGTACAGTAAAGGCAAGAAGTAGTCATGGCAATTCCAGCCTAACAACTGCAGGGACAGAAACACGCAACATTTGGAAAACAAGACAGCGATGTTGTTGGCCTAATTAGCTGCCTCCAGCATCCCAAAAAGGTTGGCATTCAGAAGGAAAACCACAAAAATAAGCCCCACCAGAACCTTCCTCCTCAACTACTCCACATTTGTATTATTGCAAAGAGCTGGCTGACTGGATCTGAGGAACCCAAATTGGTCAGTGGCATGAGCTTCATGTTGGGAGTCTGTGTCCACCACCAGACTATGTAGCTTTCTGTTGATTTTGAATAGTAGTTTGTTTTCTGCTAAAAATGGATCAATAAATAAGAATGAGTTCCCATTCTCCGAACTCTGTTTGTCACTGGTCTTCTATGCAGCTCGCTGCTGTACTACCTGGCTACTGTTACAGTTTATGTCCCAGAGAAATCACAGGCCACCCACAGCTAGCACAGTGTGTCTTCAAGGACATCACCTCTTTCTTTGAGCACTGTTATTTACACTAGATACAGTGTTTCTGAAAACAGAATGACTCTATTAGCTTACACATCAAGAACACTTTGTATATCTAAATATTATGCAATATTTTAAAAAGGTACACACTGTTCTTTAAAAGACGAAAGAGTGTAGGCACCAGTCTTGCACAAAATATCAGTTTTTCTTTTTTAAAAAATATTAAGTTCAAGTATAAGGATAAATGAAAAAGACAAAATGAGCTAAACTGTTCACGCTGAACCCAAAATTATAACTATCTTGGGTAGTTAAAAAAGTATTTGCATGAAAAACAAAACTAGGCTTGAGTCTGATCTCATCTCAGTCTTCTCTGCAACCAGGTCACTGCAAATGGTTGTCCTAGGTAGAGGGGTACTGAGTGTTTCTAAATTTCCTCGTCACAGATTTTAACATGTTCATTTGTTTGTTGAAATGGAGTTTCACTCTGCATCCCAGGCTGTGATGGAACTCACTAGACACCTCAGGCAGTCCTTGAACTAACGGTAATCCTCCTGCCTCAACTTCCAAGGGCTGGGGTAACAAGTATGCATCATCACACCCAGCTAGATTTTCCAATTTAAAATAATTGAAAGGCATAAATGATTATTTTAAAAGCTCCTCTTCATATAACAGTGTCTTCCTCTATGGAAGACGATGACCTTGACTTTTTTAGTGCAGGACTATAGAGAGATATTGGCTTCTTCTCTTTTCAAATGCCCTCAATGTGATTCCCACTAACAGACATGTTAGCTCTGTCTACAAATATTGTAGTGGCAGCCCATTCAAACATATTTGTAGTCAAGAATACAACACTCAACTGGGATAAATGGCCCATTGCAGTCCTGTGGTGGGTACATTTGATGTTTGCCTACTAGAGAGATCTGCTTCATAATTCGAATATCTTTATCCACTACCCACAGCAACACAACATGCAGATGATTGGGAGATCACTAAGAAGAAAAAAATCTTTGGCTTGTTAATTAATTTCTCAGAGCTCAGAACATAACAGCCTCATACCAAATGTTGAGGAATGATAGGCTTTCCCACACAGTTTCCTTCAGGGTAATTTTCTTTAGCCCTAAATGATACACAGAATACAATAACATAAAGAACTTGCAAGTAATAAAGGAGGAACAGCTGGAGAGGACAAATGAAAGATTCCTTGCTCTAAACACACCCTCTCACTTCCCAGGTCAGCCACTGGAAAACTCAGCGGCCCTTTACTCTGCAGTCCATTCTCCAGATGTGAGTTCAGGACTGTTGGCATGGACCACGGAGATAGGGCCACTGCAGAAATTAAGCAACGGATGAGAAGTTAGGCTTGTTACTTGTGATAAACATTATTTTTTGAAAACTTGTTTCCTCTCAAGTGTGGTGTATTTACAGACAAAACTTATCAGGAAGCTGAGCTACCTCTTTTTAATTCCTGAGCACTGTTGAGGAGACGGATATGCTGAACGCACTGTTGCCCTCTCGTGGGACTGACCGCATCAGCGTACTTTGCTGATACACTCCAGGAATTAACCGAACATTGGGTGGTTAGAGTGAGTTTCATGTCCACATGGGTTCCAGAAATATTCCTTCAAAGGTAATTCTCATTATGCTAGTTTTTTGATGTTTCCAAAGCAAGTAGGCAATCCGCTACTTCAGCATAACCTTCCCTTAAGTAGTTTAACCAGTCTTTTCTATAGGAGCTGCTTACTTGACAGCAGTACACAGAAGAATGGAAACAATCATTTTGGAAAGATAGATTTAGATCATGCAGTTGAACATATAGAAAGTAGTGCCTTTACAAATGAAAATTTGGTCTTTATAGCTCAAATGCATGATATTTATTGAAAAGTGTACTCATTCATAATTATGACTAAGACTATGAGAGCAGAAACCCATTGACTGTGCCTATCACTGAGCAGTGAGGCGTGAGCAGCAAGATTACCTTGCTATTCACACGGCAGGGACAAGTAGAGATAAATTATTAAAACTTTTAAAGTTTTGGATAACATAAGGCATAAATGTTGGGGAAAGCATGAGCCTGCCTTCACCATTTGTAACTTTCTGATATTCTTTAGGTTGCTACAGGCTGGCCAGAATAAATAGTAACTATCTATCCACGAATGAAAGGCTCATGATTAGCTAATACGTTAAGTCAACGAAGGCAGTCTGTGTCTTACAATGCTTCACTGCCTGAATTGGTGCATGCAATTAAACTGGGTTATTTTTCAGATGCAGTTTGCTCTCTTCCACCATGAAGATGGAGCATTAAGTGTGACCTTGGCATCTGTTGCTCTAAAACCCTGCAATACTATTATACTACTAAAAATCATTTGGAAGGAACAGGTGCTTATTTTTAAACATTTTGTGTGAGATTAATAATTATTTCTCGTGCACTCTGGAGTGTCTGCTTGCTATGATAACCACATTTGTCTGCTGAACACTTGAAATGTACCTGCTACAACTTAGAAGAACTGAATCGCTTATTTTAAGTAACTTTGAATTTAAAAAAAACTATGTCACTCAAGTTTTTGTGTACTCATGAAATTTAAGCTGTTGAATCTATTTTTCCATGATCAAGTTAAATGTGTCAAATATTACTAATGAAACTAATATTACTGCCTGTGTAAGGAACATACTAGGTTTCAGAATTACTGTGGGGGGAGGAATGGGAACTTCTAAGTTATTTCATATTGATTACATATGTGGCATACATTATGGTGAATTTGGGTGAATGCTGTGGAGCTTTGTGGAGGTTGCTAGCTTTGAGAAGTCATATCTTAAGTTATTAGTGATGTTATTTCATTTTTATTATGATGAGAAAAGCAAATGGGGTTTTGTGTTTGCCCATCAAAAAGGAAAGCTGTTGCTCAGCCTCTGTCTCCTCCTTCCTCCGAGGGGCAAAGCTGTCACTAGCTCCAAATGCAAAACCATGGGGATATGTAGGGATGGTGCAAGAACACTCTGATGTGTGCACAGTCACATCAAACTGCACAGACCCCACCCATCCGGCTGTACTCCCCACCCCCAATTGTCTCCAGATCCTAACCTGCCTTTCTGCTTCCTCCCAAGTTCTGCTTGGCTATGGCTTCTGGTGTGGAGCAGTGAGAGATGATTGGGCGCTGCCATGTGCTGTCATGTGTTGATGCTCGACTTGGTCCAGGCCCGAGAGCTTTCATCCTTCAGAGTGGAGAGCTTTCTCTGGGAGAAGGATTCGAACCCTAGAAGTTTGAACACCGCCATGCGGTACTTGTTGGACATGATGTTGTACAGAATGGGGTTGATGGCAGCGCTGAGGTAGAAGAGAACAAAAGACACGAGGTTGCAGTACTGGCTAATCTGCGCAATCTCCAGAGAGCCGGGCTCGAAGGACTTGGAAAACAGGTATCTTCCCACATGGAAGGGCAGCCAGCAGAGGATGAAAGCGAACACCACTACAGCTGAAGGCACAGAGCAGGAGAGGCTGTCAGTGCGAGGCATGTCACAAACCACTGTACGTTTTTTAAGTCTTGGCTTTGTTTATCCACGAGTGACAGGCCCACTGACCAACACTGTATTACTCTTAATGTGGGAAACATGACATCCTGCTCTTCACATAAATATGGCTCTGCCCCATCTCATCTATCCTGCTGCCAGACCAACAGCTGAACAATCTGCCCCCATCTTCCCAGTCTTCCTACTTGGTAACTGCTTGATTTTGTGGTTGACTTGCCATAAGGACTCAACTAAACAAAATGATTATCTTCCATTTATTTGCATTACACAGAATGCAAATACAAATGAGGCAAGCTGTTTGTACTCCACCACAGCAGTGGGTCAGAATTCCCAGGACCCTCCTCCTGCTCCATGTTGGGGCTAAGCATGCCTAGTAAGCACTCTACCACTAAGCAATAGCCCCAGCACCCTCTTGGGCACTTGCAGGTTCCTTGACTATAAAATAGACTCATTAACTTAAATTATCTAGGGAAGGGAAGGGGGAAAGACCTTCGTTTTCTTTTCCTCTCTTCCCCTTTCTTTTCTCTGATTTTAGGACAGGGTTTTGTTAGGTTTTGTGGGCTAGTGTACCCAGATTTTTCAAGTAAGTTTTACAGGGGACTGGATATGCAATAGAGATTTGTTACAACTGAAAAGACCATTCTATGTCATCTACAATAGATATAAAGTACAAGGAGTTGTTAAACCAGCGGACATTAATTACCACCTATTCAAGGCTTCATATCGCACATATGAAAGATACCTTCTTCAAGAATTCTAAATTTTTAGATTGAGTTTTTAAAATTCAGAAATGAGAGAAAAATAATGTTCTGGTTCCAATCCTGCTTTAATGATCTCTTCAGATTGTAAGGGAAGAAGACAATGGACACTGGCATTGAGATGCCAATGGGGAAACACCAGCATTTGTAGCTTACAAAACTGGAGGGAATTAGCAATTCCTCCTTTGGACTAAGTCATGTAAGAAAAGCTGCCATGCCACAGCAGTGAGAGAACTGGAGAACTGATAGTCCCATAGAGGACATGGGAGACTTGCTGACAGTCCCATAGAGGACACGGGGAGACTTGCTGACAGTCCCATAGAGGACACGGGAGACTTGCTGACAGTCCCATAGAGGACACGGGGAGACTTGCTGACAGTCCCATAGAGGACACGGGAGACTTGCTGACAGTCCCATAGAGGACACGGGGAGACTTGCTGACAGTCCCATAGAGGACATGGGAGACTTGCTGACAGTCCCATAGAGGACATGGGGAGACTTGCTGACAGTCCTATGGAGGACACGGGAGACTTGCTGACAGTCCCATGGAGGGCATGGGAGACTTGTTGATAGTCCCATGGAGGACATGGGAGACTTGCTGACAGTCCCATAGAGGACATGGGAGACTTGCTGACAGTCCCATGGAGGACATGGGGAGACTTGCTGACAGTCCTATGGAGGACATGGGAGACTTGCTGACAGTCCCATAGAGGACATGGGGGACTTGCTGACAGTCCCATGGAGGACATGGGAGACTTGCTGACAATCTCTCCCTCCTATCAGGGTCATCCTGATCTGGGAAACAGCTTTTGACATCCCTGGGGAACTCTCAAACACTTTGATATGCAGAATTTGAGTGTAATAAAGTTGCAAATAGGAAACCGTCCTGGAAAACCTAAGAAGTATTAAATGCCAATAGGCATGGAATATCTTGAGAAAGGGAGCTCAGCTGTTCCTCTTGGATATGTTCCTTCATGGCTTCACTGTACATGGACTTCACATGCCTCTAAGGAGGAAGACTCAATGCAGTAACCATCAGTGCACCCAGCTGTGACCCTGTCCCCAGAGGTTCCTGGGCACAGGTAAGATAGCTTTTCTACCCTTCCATGGCATATGCTAGTGGGGAGACAGATAATCAGGAAAATAGCCGCAGGAGACTCCCACATTCCACCTTACAAAGCTTTATATAGGCTGAATAAAGAAGTGTAGCTGTGATTACCTGCGAAAGATACACCGGGTCGAAAAACCTAATATTGAAAGCAAACCAAATACATTCATAAACAGTCTTCAACAGAGTGATCCAATTTTTTGGTTAAATTTACCACGGGGTAATTTCTCAATCCGATGCCTGTCTGCTTGTAATGTTACTTTGATGGCCACAAATTCTATATGAGTCAGGAAACTGAACCTCTCCTTCAAGGACCTCAGTAAAACCTATGGTGAGATATTTCCATCTTAAAGCAAGTTTCCCAAGTGATATTCATTTTATGGAATTGCCAATATGAGAAGCTTTGTCGTGGAGAAGAGAAGATACAGGAAGGGACAGAGAAAGAAAGGGAAAAGCAGAGAACAAGAACGGGGAGAGGGCAGAAAGAGAGACTCCAGAGGCATGAGGACACAAAGACGGCTAGAAACAAAAAATTGAGGGCCCTTGAGAAGGGCAAGCAGGAGAGGAAGAAAGGCTGCCTGGCGCAAGACTCACCAAGCATCTTCACTGTCTGCTTGTGGTTCTGGTCCCTGAGCGAGGCGCCCACCGCTGCGTCTCCGCGCCTCCGCCACAGCTTCCTTCCAATGAGACTGTAGAGCACTGTGAGGCAGAAGACCGGGAGGAAGAAGAAGACACTGGACACCCACACCATGACCGTGAGCAGCCCAGAGCGCACTGCGAACTCGGTGGCGCGGCACTCGTTGGTGTCCCGAGGATCGGTCCCGTTCTCGTGCTCCACGCCCACCAGCACGAAGATGGGCCCCGCGCTGCAGAAAGCCACGGCCCAGATGACAAGGATGACTAGCTTGACGCGGCCCTTGGTGACCACCACCTTGGCCCGCAGCGGAAAGCAGATGGCGAAGTAGCGCTCGACACTCAGCGCGGTGATGGTGAGGACCGTGGCATAGGTGCAGCTCTCGCTGACGAACTGGAAGAGTTTGCAGAGCAGGTCGCCAAAGTTCCAAGGCCGGTACTGCCAGAGGCGGAAGAGGTCCAGCGGCATGCACAGAAAGATGAGCAGGTCCGAGAAGGCCATGCTGGACAGGTAGAGGTTGGTGGTGGTGCGCAGCTCGCGGAAGCGGGACACCACTAGCATGGTGAGCAGGTTGCCCGAGATGCCCACCACAAAGAGCGCCACGCAGGTGGCGGTGACGCCCGC
>LOEQ01002721.1:131134-144613 GCA_001685075.1 Bramus lutescens
TGTCTGGGGAAGCGTCCCAGTCCAGGTCCAGAGTGACGTTAGGCTCTGGCTCCTCGCTGGGCGTCGCGTTCCACATGTTGCTAGGCTTGGGGTCGCAACCGCGCAGAGATCTGCTCCCCCCAGAAGGTCTCCTTAACGTGCGGGAGAGTGCGAGGGAGAAATAGGCTCCGGCGGCAGGAAGGACGTTTGGAGAGGAAAGAGAGAATGAAAAGCCTGTGGAGACGGTGGGATGAGGTGTTGGTGAAGGGATTAGAGGTTGAAAGGAAGAGAGTGACCCATTGCGCGCCTCTCCCACTTTGCCTCCCTTCCTGGCTCTCTCCCTCCCTCCTTCCCTTCACTCCTTCCCCACCTCTCTTTTCTTCCCCTTCCCACCCTTCCCCATAGTCTCCCAAACCAGTCTGAGACGGCTCACACAGTCACTTACCCGTCACCTTGTCACCCGAGCAGAGCCAGCAGCTCTGCCTGGCACTGGAGATCTCGCCCCAGTCGCATGTCGTACTCCCCACAGCGTCCGAGTGCGTGGGCTCTACAGAAGGCAGGCGCTGCAAAGTGAGGGTGTGAGGACTCCTCTCCCTAGTCTTGGGCGCTAGGGTGTCCAGGAAGGACAGGTCATTCGGGTAGAGTAGGGAAGGGTGGAGGAGACGGTAGTGGCGTAGTGGCGTAGAAGACGACGCCTTCAGCAGCAGGACGGGGATCAAGCTCTTTCTCCGCAGGGGTCGAACAGGTTCCTCGCCTGGCAGGGTGAAAAGGGGAACTTGCCTCTGGGTGGGGAAAGAAGGGTAGAGGGGAAAACAGGAGCTATTTGTATTCAAATAAGACGAGACAGTTCACCCCTGGGAAGAATCTCTCACAATCTTAGAATACACCTTCGTGTTCGCCCGGATTTTAAAACCAGAAGCATGTTTCCTAGTCTGAGGTAACAGAACAAGACTGGAGCTGGTTCACTCCACAGTGTGCAAAAAATCGCGGTTCTAAATCCTTGCCCTTTGAGTGAGTATGGGGAAGGGGCATGCTGGATGAGCCTGAGTGTCACCTTTACCAGATGTAAACTACAGGCGGGTTGGGAATGCCACCGAGCAGGGCACAGGGCAGGTGGCAAGTGCAGGCGCACATCGAGGATGCGCAGTAAACTTACGTGATGGTTTTAAAGCAGGACTTGGAGAGATCAGCTGTTTAGAAGCTGTGATTTTTTTTCTGGCAAGATCTCCAACCTTCTGAACTTCAGTTTGTTGTTTCTTTGTAAAATTACAGACACCTTGAGGATCATTGTGAGTGGAAGCCAGGCTTTAGAGATACATGAACCATTCAATAAGTTAATAAAGCCTGCGTTGCTTCACATTTGTTGGTAAGGGGTGGGGGAATCTCATTCAGTGGAAATGAATTTCAAGAAATCACTATATAGTATCAAGGGGCTCTGAGAACGGCCCCGTTGCATCTGCTGTTCAGGTCTCGAAACACACACACACACACACACACACACACACACAAAACCCACCATCATCAACAACAACAACAAAACTGAGAAGACATTTTGAGAGCCTAGAAATCCCTCTGGCTGCTTTCCACGCGCTTACGGGAGCCTTTTCAGCACCTCGGCCAGCGCCCGGGCCCTCCTGTTTAACCCCTCAAGCCTGAAGCCTTTTCCAATAGCTCAATCCTACAGCCTCCGTGAGGAGGGAGAGAGACCATCCACCAAAATACAGGCCAACCATTAAGCTCCTACCTAACTGCATTCCTCTACTCCTACATAAAAGGATCCATTAACTACCACTGAGAGTATTTTTGCATATCAGAGTGTGATACTGCATGTCTTTGCTAGATGGTTTACTGCCTTCTTTTATTACCTAAATTGTTAGAACACAAGCTTAGAAGACAAGAAACTGGGTGTGTACACATGTTCATAACAGGCTCAGAATAAAAGGGAGGCTGTGTGAGGGAAGTTTAACTCACAGTTTACTTGTGAGTGCACTAATTATGGCTTAAGTGTGCTGTGTTGCCTTACAGTCTTTGAACCAAAACTGACTTAGATTTTATCCACAATATTGACAAATCCAGAGCCAACAAGTTAGCTTAGTGAGTAAAAGAGTTTGCCTCCAAAGCTGAAGACCAGAGTTCCAACCTCAGAACCCACATGATGGTGAGAGAACAGACCATGGAGAGTTGTCCTCTGACTTCCACGTGTGCATGTGAGTAACTCCACAGGACACACAATAAAAATAAATAAATAAACACAAGTAAAAGATAGATAAATCTGGATTGTGTCATCAAGAAGCAGCACAGGGTTTTATTGAAACTGATCCATTTCTTCACAATGATAACCTACATAACACTTTTTAGATACTTATCAAACATTGCTAGAAACAACATAGATACAATCCAGACAGTTTCTGCATGTATAAACCTCTAATCTAGAGATGAAAACACAGTTAGGCAAAGCATCCAAGTACAGCAACGACAGGTGTATCTAAAAAGCATCTAAAGGAGTCTACAATAAAGAGAATTGGTTTGCACTGTGTCTGCCTCCTCAGACTTTTAGGCATCTGAACAGAATCTTGAAGAGGATGAGTTCTTCTGGAAAAGAAAACATTGCCCAACTATTCAGGAAAAGGGCACAAAGCTAGTTGGACCTCAGGCAGTACCCCATCTGTTGTGTTGGGCTGGGGGAGGAAGGATGCTATGCGCCTTGGATACCTAAGTCAGTGAACACTGGGAAACCCCAGGTCACTTGTCACATGCAAACTGACCTGATGGGTTCTCCTTCACACGGGTCCAAGTCTTCCTTCCATGGCTCAGATTTTGAGAACTGTGTTGTGGTTGTGGAGCATCAGAAGCGGGAATCTCATCTTGTAAAATTTTCTCTAGATGGGAAGATAACAGTACTCAAAAGTTCTCTGTTACTTGTAGTGGGGAGGGGAATGGGGGCTCTATTTGGACAGGAGGAGTCATTTCTACTGCTCCATATAGCACTTTCTGCAGAGAAGTGTATAAATACACATGTGCATATATGTGCACTTCATATTCTAGCCGGGAATGCAAAATCTTAATGTAGTCCCAAGGAAGCCTCAAACTCCAAATAAACTTCCTCAAAGACTGTGTTACATAAGGCAAAGTAAAGCTAAAGCGCAGCCTTTCATAAGCGCTGACACAAAGCAAACAGTGCATGCAGAGAGCTGATCATTCTTGGCCATCACTGTGAATCAGAAAATGCTCAGGATCCAGGGGCATAGTGACTAAATGCTGCTCCTTGCTTGTCACAGAATCCAAACTAGCTGAGTGTGCGGTCTTGTGCCAGCTGACACACTTAGATATGGATGGTAGAAAAAAAAAAACAATGATTAGACTAACGTCAAATTTCTGAGCTGGGTAGCTTTACGGAAAGGAATAATTTGATGCTTAGAAGTATACACTCAGCAGGGATACAAGCAACTTACCTTCAATTGTTTAAGAAAAATTGTGTGTGTGCACACACACTCGATGCCACACTTGCATGTGTGTGTGTGTGTCCCCGTTTGTGGATAGATAGAGCAAATGATAAGGCATAGAAGTGCAAAATGTTAATGGCAATTGAATCTGGGACTGGAGATTATCAGTGAGTACAAGTGATTGCTCAGCAATTATGGAGAGCTGAGTTCGAATCTCTAGCATCTAATTAAGAAGTCGAGCCCTTCTGTACACATCTCTGTGATGGAAACAGGCAGATCTCAAGAGCTCACTAGCCAGCAAGCTTAACATAAAAGGCAAGCTTGCAGCTCAGTGAGAGACCCTATCATGAGGAAATAAGGCAGACATCTTGCTCTGGCCTGCACATGTGCATGCAGAGACATGTGCACAAACCTGCACACTCAAGTGAGTATACCACACAAACATACAACAGGCACACACACACGATTAGTCAGGAAAATGATACAATTAATTTTACTTGTATTTTCTTACAGCTTTTCTGTAAGTTTGAAATCATATTTACATAAGAGGTGTGAGTGCCATGTTTTTATAGATACTCTTAATTCAACTTGCAGTTAGAAATTTAGCTCCAACAGCTTGGTTCCTAACAACATAAACATAACTATCTAACCTATTAATACCATACTCAATCTATTTCAGCCTAACATTGAAATCACTACTAATAAAACTGAAAATGAAGCTTGGGGTTGCCTTGCAATTCTCTTTTATCCTTATAATAAATATACCCTGTGTGTGCAATTACTGTGCTCTACCTGAGTTAATGCTTTGGCATGTGTTACGCTAACAACTTAGTCCATGATGCACCTCCCAGCTATCTCCAAGTTCAGCAACTATTTTTAACTTTGTCTTCAAATACACAATGCACTTGTGTATTCAAGAGAATTCTTAATTAATTAATTTATTTTATTTGTACGGGTGTTTTGCCTGCTTGTGTGTCTGTGTTGCATGTGTGTGCAATGCCCATGGAGACCAGAAGAGGGGGTGAGATGTCCTGGCTGCAACTAGAGATGGCTATGAGCCGCCATGTGGCTTCTGCGAATAGAGATTGGTCCTCTGGAAGAGCAACCTGGGCTCTGAACTGCTGAGCCATTTCTTCAGTCTCTCAATTGGATCTTAAAACACAGCATGATTTAAATGTAAAACTGTAAAATAAAACATATCCAGGAAAACGTTTCTTTTCATACTCCCTAATAGATTGACTTAAAAAACTTTGTGCCTGAAGTGATGGCACATGCCTTTAATCTCAGCACTCTGGAGACCCAGAATATAACTAAAAAAATCCTTGAGGGGAAATAGACAGCAAAATATAACACAAAAATAAAGCCGAGAGCATTGTGTTACTAGACCTTAGGACACACTCTGGGGACTGTGGGTGGAATCAGTGGTGGAGAACTTGTCTAGCATGCACAAGGTTGACTCCCAGCACCTCAAAACTAAAACAAAAGCCAAAGAGAATACTACAAAACTGTAGCAGTTCAAGCATTGACACTAGACCAGTGGAACGAAGCAAAGGAACTAACCAGGGACACAGAGCAGGGAAAGACTAGTACAGTGTCATTTCTGTGGACTAAAACTAGGTCCTAGCCTCTTCTACTTGCAAAAATCAATGCAAAATGCGTGAAACATGAAACTATGAAATTACTACACATGTAGGCAAAGAACCTTTAGACAAGATCTCCTTCCATCCATCCACCCCCCCAAAAAACAGGCAACAAAAATGAAAATAATCAAATGAAATTCTACTAAAGAAAGCTGCTTCTTATCAAAGAAAGGTGGGATGAGAAGGGTCTAAAGATGAGAGGAATCAAAAAAAAAAAGATGAGCAGAATCATGGGTTCCCACACAGAGTTCACATGCAAAAGGTGACTATCCAAAACATATAAGGAACACAGAAAATTTTACATCAAAGAAACCCCACCCAATAATCCAATTAAATGGACTAAAGACAGGAGACATTTTTCAAGGAAAGATACATCCAGTACTGCTAATCATAACCCTTGCAAATCAACAGCATGAGGCATTGTATCACAGCAGTTAAGATAGCTGTCATCCAAACGTTAACTATGACAAATGCTGGCAAGAAAAGGGTGTAGTGAAACAGGAACTCATACACTGTTGGTGGACACATAGGTTAGCACAGTCATAATGGAAACCAGTGTGGAGACTCCTTAACAATGAAAATGGAGCCAGAAAGATGGTTCAGTGAGCAAGAGTGGGAGTTTGGATCCTAATGACCACATAGCAAACCCAGCATGATCCTGCTCACCTTGTACCCCAGCAATGAGAGGGGTGCATACAGGACTTCTGAGGCTCACCAGCCACCAGCAAATGTAGCTCTAGGTTAAGGGAGAGAGCCTGACTCAAAATAGTTCTATAGAGAGTGATAGAGGACAAGCAAATGCCCCGTTAGCTTCTGTGTGCACACAGGCATACATACAGGCATGTGACCTCCACACACACATGCACACACATCATATACATACATCACACTCACACGCATGCACAGTCTGAAAAGAGAGCTGCCCTGTAACCCAGCAATCCCACTGCTGGCACACGATAATTGCAATTCATTAAACAGAATACAGCCAAAACAAACAAAATAATTATATCAGAGGCATTTGCACTCCCTAGCATTCTTATTTACCGCAACACTCTTCGCAATATCCAAGATATAAAATCAAGGGAGGTATCCATTGACTGTGGAATATATAAGGGAAGATATGGCATAAACAATACATGATGTTATGTTACTCATCCACAAAAAGGGCTACGTGTTTTTATTTGCAGCCAATTTGATAGAACCAGAGGTCATTGTGTTAAATGAAATAAGCCGGGCACAGGAAGTCAAGGTGCAGCATGTTCTTATTTGTTTTCAGAAACATAAGTTGCTCTCATAGGACAGCAAAGGAGAAGAGTGATCACTGGAGATTGGGAAGGGCCGGGAGAGGAGGGTCAGAAACCTTTCCAACATGGCCATTAAAACACAGACTCTAAAACTACAGTGAAACCCTGCCTTGAAAAACCAAAAAAAAAAAAACCTGAAAAACAAAAAACAAACAAAAAAAACCCACAAAAACTCACACACAGAGAAAGGAAGAATTGCTTCACTATTGGTCACAACAAACTAGGATGTACTTTATTTTAACTTTTTAATTTTAGGTATTATGTGTGTGAGTGCAAGCACACACATGTCATGGTGTGTGTATGGAGGTCAGAGAACATCTTTCAGGACTCTGTTGTCTCCTCCCACTGAGGGTTCCAGGGACTGAAATATGTGGTCAGGCTTTTGTAGTGGGAGATTTTACCCATTGAACCAGTCATCAGTATGCTAGATTTCAAGATAACTAGAAAAAGACAAAATTGCCCAAAACACAGAAAGAGTTAATGTTTGAAGAGAGGGAAATGTGCACTACTCCGATTTGATCATTAGATATTGTATATGCTCATAGCTTTATCATGTGGCATGTGCCTTATACTCATAACAATATCAAAAATCAGCATGAAAAATAAATAAAATAAAATTCGTCCAACCTGCATGTGTTCTGGGCCACATAAAAATGAGTACATCCTTCCCTCCACATCTGTGGGTTTTATATGGGTAAACCCAATCAATTTTTTAAAATGTAATTGTATAGAGCATGTAAGACATTTTTTATCACTGTTCCCAACACAATTCTGTATAGTAATAGTATTCAGTATTGTAAATAATATAGAAATGATTCACTGTGCACAGGAGGGTGCACATACATTATGCGCAGATCCTGTGCTCATTTATGAAACAGACTTGAGCATCTACAAGTTTTTGGTTATGTGAGGTCTTGAAAAAAACCACTCGTGGTCAAGGGGTGACTGTATACACTATATTGTAGCCTTTCTGTTGTCCTTTAAATATAATAGTATATCCTGGAATCTCTTATGTTAATATTCTTTTTTTAAAGGTTTGTTGACTTCCATCCACAGAAAGTTACACGGCTTCCTCTGTGGTTTTACTTCTGGCTACAACATCTTTGATAAATTATCTTTTTAAAAATTTTATTTCAGTTATTATTGTGTGAGCACCCATGAGTGTCTATGTACACATGTGTAAGCATGGGCATGCGATGCGTGTTTTAGTAATCTTTTATTGCTGTCTGTGATAGTTTCTACATGTGCAGATAGAGTGAAATAACATTAAAAGTAAGAATTCAATTTACCAACAATGACAAAGGTTAGCATCTTTCAAAAGGCCAGGTAAAACATGAAGTGCCTGGGGGCTGAATGTAAGCATTAAGAACATTTAAGCAAACTGAGTGAAAAGCAACAGGCAGAACCCACGTTATAGAGGAGGGAGACTGGAATCACAGGATAACAGCGAACTGGCTAGAGCTGCATTGAGCTGCATTGCACGTTTCTCCGTATCAGCGTGCATCTTCACTAGTGATGAATATGAGAACAGGGTTGTCAATGCTTGAATTTTTGCCACTTTGCTAGATAAAACACAGATGTGTGTGTGTGTGTGTGTGTTTTAAATGTGCATTCTTTTAGTTTGAGTGAGACTGAACATAATTTCATGTATTTGAGAGAAATTTACTGAGTATCGTATAAGCCACTGGGTGATGATGTGAGCTTGTTTTCCCATGGGGCTATATTGTTCTTCTTGGCTGAATTTTTAAGAGCCTTGTGTTGAGGAACTTCCTGGAAATGTGGATATTGAAAATGCTTCCTCAAGTTTTATTTGTTTTATTATTTCAGTTTTGCTTATACTTTTTTCCTCTTTATTGACATGCAAATGTCTTAGTGCCTATTTCGTCATGCTTGTTGTGACTCCGGACTGTATCCACATTTGTGAATGCTATGCTCCTTGGCAGTTTACAAAGAAATCCATCCGTTTTATCCTATTATTTTGATGTCTTATTTTTGACACATTTCTGAATCTACTTGCAGTTTATCTTGGTATATGATGTGTGGGATGGGTCCAATTTTATTTTTTCCCTACTGGCTATCCAGTTGTTTCAACATCATGTATTTAAACACTCATTTTCTCTCTGTTGATTAGAACTGTTTTTCATTATTTATCAAATTTCTATGTTTCCAAATTCAACCCTTGGCCTCTACATACTACTTCTGCAGCATTTATTTGTACATTCAATGAATTGTTTGCTCCTGGGTGACATTTCTTCCACTAAATGCTAATTACTAAATGCTAATTACAGACTGGGGAAACAGCTCAGTGCCTTGCAAGGATGAGGACTGAGTTTGATGCCTAGAACCCACTTTTAAGAAGGCAGGCACAGTGGCATACAATCCCAGCGCTGGGAGTACAGAGACAGGCAGCTTTCTGGGCCTCACCAGCCAGCCAGCCCAGATGAATTGGCAACTTCCAGGTCAATGAGAGACTTTGTCCCAAAAAATCTCCCAGTGAGTGGAACCTGAGAAATGACACCGGAAGTTAACCTCTAATCTCCCCCCACATGTGCATATGTGTTTGCACACATGCAGAACTGCTAATTCTATTTTTAAATATTTATTTTATTCTTATATAGGGGTGTGTGGGTGGGTGGGTGTACACGCGTGCTTGAGCCTGCGTGCACGCACTCATGCGGGTGCCTTTAGAGGCCAGAAGAGGATCTCCTCTAGCAGGAGGTGCAGACAGTCATGAGCCATCCAATGTGGGCCCTAGGAACCAAATTCTGGTCTTTTTTAAGGGCAGCAAACACTTTCAACTGCTGAGCCATCTTTTCAGTACCCCCAAATACTAATTATCTTTCACTTCATTCTATCATCCTTTCTATTTATTCATTATATTTCCCATATTAATAAGGAGTAGGATTGAACAAGCACCCACAAAGTCTGAAAAGAGACAGAAACAAGACAAAAGTTTATCAGTTAGAAAATATTCTTGGCTGATACTAAGAACCCATGGTTCCTTTGCCTTTTGTTCTGCTAACCCTCATGTGTGGCTTCCAACATCAAGTTTGCTTTATAGCTCAAGGCTGATACTAGGAGATCTAGTCATCCAAATAAATTCTGAGCAAGAAGGAGCAGAAGACAATGTTCTTAAGATGTAGCTCAAATCTCTCACCTTTATTGCATTAGCCAAGTACATATCTCTGAGAGACAAGGAAATTGTTGTATGGACTCTTTTCCTGTGACCATAACAAGATGCCATCTTGGACTTCTTGTGGCCATGGCAACCAAAGGAGAACAAGATAGTGGTACCTGGTCTATGGCAATGATAACAGCAATAAAGCTATTGACCCTCATGCTGAAGATTAGGAGACCCTCGCCTGGGAGTCCAATGATTACTCCCTCCCCCAGATGCAGGTTATCTTGGGAGATGCTGCTGTATAGAAGGAAAAGGTTGATTAAAGGTGGGACTCTATGACGCAGCTCCTATGAGGCTGTCATCCATGGTGGGGTGGGATCTGGCAGTGAGGAAGCTGTTTGGGAGGTCACCTACTCATGTAAGTGTGACCTCATCCATACTCTGTACACAAGTCTAATAAACCCATCTATCTCACCAAGCTGGACTGGTGAAATTACACTTTAGTCTATCTCATAGGGTCCCTATGCTGTGGCAGGGCATAAGATCGCTCCCAGGGTTCTAAAGTAGGAAAAAACAAGTTGCATTCTTTGCTATGCTCCTCCCAGCCAGGTTGCAAATGATTTAAAAGCAAAGATATTCTGTGAAATTACAGGACCCATGAGACCTATTACAGTGTGTGAAGAAAATGGAGCACCCACAATAAACATTCACTAACTTGATTACGTTTATCTTTCATTTACATTACATGTTTAAACATAGGACACTTGATTTAATTTAAGCATTGCGTTGTGTCTCCCATAAGATACATGATTTACTTTAATGTTCGAGTCAAGCTTTGGACATAATGTACTAACACATTTGACTTTGCCTCTTGTACTCCTTCTTCCATATCTTAGAGCCTCATTTAAATAATCTCATGCGCATATTTTAGAGTAAAAATGCACACACATCTTCCTTTCCAGACCAGGAAGTTGTAAGTATCCAAATTTAATGTTAAGTACATCAATACAAGATTATATTTATAGAAAGAAATCATTCCTAGTATCGAAGACAAGTGTTCTTATTTAACAAATAAGATGTATTATCATTGGCAAATATATTGAATAATTAAGTACAGAGCTTAGAAATTCATTTAAAAATATTAAGATTCTCTAATCAGAGGAGTAGCATGTTTTTAAGTTTTTATGTTTTTAAGTTTCCTTAAAAATTCAGCATATTGGAGCCTGGGGAGATGGTGCAGCAGTTTTAGCATTTGACAAGCATGGAGACTGGAGTTTGGATTCCCCAGAACCCAAGTAAATTCAGGGTGGGCTTGGAGGCCAACCTGCAATTCCAGCTTCAGAAGGTGGAAACAGGTGCTCTAAAACAAGGTGGCTAGGGAGACTCGAGGTTTGATTTAGAGCCTCTGCCTCAACAAATAGAGCGGAACAAAGATAAAGACATTCCTGTCACTAAGGAAGAAGAGACAAATGAATGCTGGTCTAGCTTGCATTTTCCCTTTCCACTTTTTCTAGGCCTGGGATTGCAGATGATGTCCACATCCATGTAGGCCTTCCATTCTCAGATCAAGCTCTCTGGAAAGAGCCTCACACACACGTCCAGAAGTGTGTCTCTTAGGTGATGCTGTATTCAGATCAACGTCTCTGGAAAGCCTCACACACATGTCCAGGAGTGTGTCTCTTAGGTGATGCTGAATCCTGTAAATGGACCGTGAAGATTAACCACTATGGTCACTTTGATTAATAACCTTAATTTTCTGTTAATAGTTATCCATTAAAAGCTACATACAGGGCTGAAAAGATGGCTCAGCAGTTAACAACACTTGCTGCTCTTACAGGGGACCTAAATTTGGTTATCAGCACCCAAGTTAGGTGGCTCACAACCACCTGTGCCTCCAACTCCAGTACATTGATGCCATCTTCTGGCTTCCATGGGCACTCACATACATGTGCACATTCATGCCGCACACATAAATAAACATTAAAGATTAAATATTTAAAATATATGAGTAGGCTTATAATTTCATATAGATAAATTGGCTTATTATTATGAGACTGGTTTGTTTGTTTTTATCTTTTTACAGGTATAAATAAAAGAAGTTTTAATTTTCTTGCTTTTAGGGATGGGTTTCAAGACAGGGTTTCTCTGTGTATAGCCCTGACTGTACTGGAACTCGCTCTGTAGACCAGACTGGCATCGAACTCACGGAGATCTGCCTGCCTCTGCCTCCCAAGTGCTGGGATTGAAGGAGTGAGCCACCACCTCCCAGGTTCTTTTGCACCCTTGATCCATCACCATATGAAGGTGTGCACATCACCATATGCAGATGTGCACATCACCATATGCAGGTGTGCACATCATCATATGAAGGTGTGCACACACATATGCAGATGTGAACATCACCATATGAAGGTGTGCACATCACCATATGCAGGTGTGCACATCCCCATAGGAAAGTGTGCACATCCCCAAAGGAAGGTGTGCACATCACCATATACAGGTGTGCACATCACCATATGAAGGTATGTGCATGCATGCAGGTGCACATGTCCTCATCCATCATGTTCCAGAGCAACTGTACTGTGAATGCAGGCCAGAGTGACACTTAATATTTTATACCATTGTAAATCTCAGTATATCCAGATTACATACTATAAAGTGGTGACATTTTCCTTTCCTGGAATACTTTTTTGGTATTAAAATAACCTCCTTAGATGGTTTACCTGATTTCCAGGTAACTCATAATCTCAGTGAACTCTTCTGTGTCTTCCTCAAGTTATATTAAAAATTTGATGGATCAGGACAGTGATATGGCTCGGGGTAAAAGCACAAGCCTGGGGACCTGAATTTAATTGTTGGGGTCCCGGTGGAAGGAGAGAATTGGCTCACAGAAATTGTCCTCTGACTTCTACTTGTGTGCCCTGCACATGCATATAAACACACACACACACACACACACACACACACACAAATGGATGGAGGGATGGATGTATTTTTCAGGAAAGAACATGCTGTTTTGGGGAGACAGCCACTCTCTGCCTCCCTTCTTCACAGATGCTATTAGCTTAGGTATTTCCTTTGCCCAGCAGTTTTACTGAGATGTTATTTTCTCTTTCAGCCTTTTTCTTCCTTGGCTTGTCCTTGGTTAGGAAGAACGTATTCTTCAACACCTTCCCAAGCAAAGACATACGGAAGATGCAATTTTGAGACTCTTATGTCCTCACCTTTGTGATAACAGCATACTTAATCAGGTGTCTGCTTCCTTGTTTTAAAACAATCTTTGTCTTTTTGGAATACTGTAACAGAGAACCACAGAAAAGGTGCCTTTACAGATAACAGAAGTTCATTCATCACAGTTATGGATGCTGTGAACTCCCAGATCAGGGCAAATTTGATGCCAGGTGAGGGTCTCATCCTAGGCTGTGTTCTTGCTGTGCCCTCAATAGCAGAAAGGGACAAGGAAGCTGGTTTGGGGGCCCCTTTAAAGAAACCACCTTTTTCATGAAAGCCAAACTCTCACCACCAGCTGAGACGCTCAGACTCACGCTATTCACTAATTGTATGAATGGGGAGGTAAAGAAAAAAGTCTATAACAACAACATAATTTTAGTTTAAGCACCAGTTTTCCTAGAGAATTCCGTCCCCATCCCTATGAATGACATAGAACTCATTATACTGCCCATTCTGGCAATTCACAATTTTCCTGTCTCAACCTCCTAAATGCTGGTATTACAGGTGTTTGTCACCCTGCTCAGCTTTCCCCCAACAGAAATTCAAAGGAATTGTCCCATGGGATCTATTAGTGAAAAGTATGAAAATTTACACAAAGTACCCAGGGAAGATGACTTTAGTGGCACACAATGCCCGTCTGTGCTCTATACGCCACCATATAGTTCGTGAACCGAGCAAGGGGCTGGAGATTGAAACACGCAAAGACATACAGACAGCGAGAGAGAGAGAGAGAGAGAGAGAGAGAGAGAGAGAGAGAGAGA
>LOEQ01002721.1:148948-167666 GCA_001685075.1 Bramus lutescens
CTCCTCAGAGACTACACAGCCCCTCACACTCCTCAGAGACTACACAGCCCCTCACACACCTCAGAGACTACACAGCCCCTCACACACCTCAGAGACTACACAGCTCCTCACACTCCTCAGAGACTACACAGCCCCTCACACTCCTCAGAGGGTACACAGCCCCTCACACTCCTCAGAGGGTACACAGCGCCTCACACTCCTCAGAGGGTACACAGCCCCTCACACACCTCAGAGATTACACAGCCCCTCACACTCCTCAGAGACTACACAGCCCCTCACACTCCTCAGAGACTACACAGCCCCTCATACACCTCAGAGGCTACACAGCCCCTCACACTTCTCTCCTTACTATTCTCCTTCCTCTCACATATTCCTCTCAAGTTTCATGCCCGACATCCTCACATATAAATATGTTTCACACACAGACCTTTAAATCTAGGTTCTAGCTAAGAAAAAGCTGTGCTTTTTTTGCCTTTCTGCATCTGTCTACTTTGGTTCGCAGTAACTTTCATTCCTCTGCATCCCACACAGATGTCATGACTTCCCTTATCAAGCTCTGTTGTGTTTGTGGACCATATTCCTCCACTCATCTGCTAGTGCTCACTTAGGCTAGGTCAAGGCTTACACAGTGTTTCAGTGCTGGGGACTGAATTCAGCGTGGCATTCATGCTAAGCAGCAGTTAAACCCCCGACCACACACTTCGCTGTTAGGATTCTTTGCCTGGGCTCTCTTTCTCTACTGGCTCATCTCTTAGCAGATGGTCTCCTTACACATGGAGTTCCTCACAAACACGTCCAGGTTGTTAGAGCTCTTCTGAGTGTGAATAGTATAAAAACCATTGTTTGTGTATCCCAATGGCACCCAATCAACATTTCCCGACCTGAACTGGTGATCTGCATAAATAAACCAGAAAATCACAGGACCCCAAGCTGAACTATGATGTCTCCCTACCTCTGTGATAGCACTATCCATCCAGATGGGCAAGCCAAAGATGAAGGACTCATCTTTTGTACCTGCCTCCCTTTTCCCGCTATAATACCACATCTAACCTATCACCAGCACGTGCTGATGGGGCCCTACACACACTCTGAATTACCCAACTTTCCTTCTTTCCCACTGCCTACCACTAACACCACTACCCACCCAGGGCCTTCCCTTCACTCTGAACTCTAGCTGTTTGCTCTGCGTATGGCGGGCAGAATGAACTGGATCCTTTCAGGCCTCCGCCCAATCCCAGCACACTCAGTGGCTCTGCGTTACTCTTGTAAGAAAAGATTTCAAATCTTAAGGCACCCTGTAAGATGAAGCCACTTGCATGGCCTCCATTATATCTGTCGCCTTATGGCACAGCACGCTGGTCATTTAATTCCTTGAAGGGTTCTTGGCATTGGCCCAAAGCCATTTCCTCTGTGTGGGAAGGCCAGTAGCCCTGCTCCATTACTCTCCTCCATTGGCCTCATGCTGCTTTGACCCTCAGTCTCACAAAGAAGCCTTTTATGTCTCAGTCAAGTCAACCCGCACTTTCTGTGCAAGTGTTCACTCATGGTCCTCTGTGGTTAACGCCTGGCTTGCATCGGCTCCTACTAAATTTAGCCTCTGGACTACCCTGGACTCATAGTGTGTACTAGGTGCATGTTGGCTGAAGGAATCCATGATCAGCGCTTGCATTTTTTCTATAACTCCAACATGGGAGGCTTAACTTTATCACTATTGCAATATGTTCTCCATTCTCTATCTGTGCGGAGAGTATGTCGGGAATACTGTAGTAAAAGGCCTGTATGAGAGACCTCCATTAAGTGCGTTTGGGGCTGGTGAGAGGGCTCAGCAGGTAAAGGTGTTTGATACCAAATCCATCAACATGCGTTTGCTTCCCAGAACCTGCATAAAGGGGCAAAGAGAGAAGCAATTCCACCAAGCTGCCCTCTGAACTCTACACGAACACACATACACCATAATAAACAACAAAGAGACGGAAAATTATACCTTTGCAATCTTAGATCACATCTTCACATGAAAAGTTGAGGAAATACCATATTCTTTGTCATGCGTGATCATTCAGTGCTTTTTGAGGCTCCACACTGCTATTTTGTCTTGTCAGCCAGTTGATAGCATCGTTCCAATTTTCATTTGATCCCTGTCTGAGAATAGAGTCAAGGAAATGAAAACATCATTAAAATGCAGACTATCATCGTACAGTTTATAACAACCTTCAACGCGGGTCAAGAGTTCTGTTAAGAAGGGTTTTCAGTTCTTAACAAATGTAACTGCGGCTGATAGAATCCAAAGAGCGATGTGTTTACTATTGAACCTGGTGTGGTGGCACTACCCACAGTCCCAACATTTGTGAAGCAGAAAGATCAGAAATTCAAGGCCCAGCTTAGAATACATGTGACATAAAAATGAATAAACAAATTAATTACCATAAAATATTAAAAAGGACAACTTGTAGGATTTCCTGAAAGCGGGAAAACCCAGGTTGGAAATGCGGAGCCTGTGGGAACACTGTGGTCAACACTGGGCCCCTGGGGTCTGGTTGGCCGGGCATTGTCATTGCTGCTGCCCTATCTGGCCACACGGACGGATGACCTGGCTGCCCTTGGACAAGAATTTGGCTACAGCTCCTGCCAGTGAGGTTTGACAGGTTCTCTATCATCACACTTCTTTGGATCTAAAGTACTACAAACCCTGACACATTCTGGAATAGGTGTTTTGTATTTACAGGGAATTTATCTTTCCTCCAGCTACAAGGAGCCTGGAGAACAGAGGTCTGGACTCTTCTCTGTCCAGGACATAAGAACCTTCCTCCTGCCATGGTTAACTGAGGTGGAATGCCCACAGCACAGAAAGTGTTAGATAGTACATATCCTCACCAGTTAAATAATAGGAAACTATTATATAAATTATGGTTCAACCATGTCAGGAAATTCTGTGACTACTAAAATACCTTTGGGGAAAAAAAAGAACAAGAAGTTGGAGAAAGCTGTGTTGGGAGAGGGAGAGGATGCAGAGGGAGTTGGATGTGGGTAGTAGAGGGAGGTTGTGATAAAAGTACATTGTATGAATGTATGAAATTTTCATAGAATAAATAAAAATATTTTGTTTCCAAAAACAAAACACCCAAAGGACAGGTGATAAACTTGACTCCTCGTTCTGAAGAGGAGTTCACAGTGACCCAGAGGTGTGATGTCCCAAGCAAACATGTTGGACTTAGTCCAGAGAAGATGGCAATGCCATTCCTAAGCACCCACTAGGCTCCCACGTGGGTACACGTGGCCTGGGTCACACTCCTAAGCACCTACCAGCCTCCCACACGGGTACACGTGGCCTGGGTCACATTCCTACGCACCCACCAGCCTCCCACACGGGTACACGTGGCCTGGGTCACACTCCTAAGCACCCACCAGCCTCCCACACGGGTACACGTGGCCTGGGTCACATTCCTAAGCACCCACCAGCCTCCCACACGGGTACACGTGGCCTGGGTCACGTTCCTAAGCACTCACCAGCCTCCCACACGGGTACACGTGGCCTGGGTCACGTTCCTAAGCACCCACCAGCCTCCCACACGGGTACATGTGGCCTGGGTCACATTTCTAAGCTCACACCAGCCTCCCACATGGGTACACGTGACATGGGTCACATTTCTAAGCTCACACCAGCCTCCCACATGGGTACACGTGACATGGGTCACAGTCCTAATCTCACACCAGCCTCCTACACAGGCATACATGGATTGGGTCACTAGGTTTGGGAATTATGCAGAGAAAGATGAAGCTGACAGTTCCATATTGGATGCAAACATTAAACTGTCATGCTCTACTTGAAAAAGTGTACAATTTAAAAATAATCCTTATTATTAAATTAATTATGCAGAAGAAAAAGTACACTTGACCAGTGCATTAAAACAGTGTAAATATTTATAAGCATGAACTTAGACACCTCACTGTATTTGTCAGTATATGTGCTACATACTACATGTAACTATTAGCGTATTTTGCCATTTCTCATGGAATTCATTCATCTGTCAGTAGGCGGTTGGTTGTTTCTTCCTTGGTATTGTGAGCAGTGTTGTGCTGCATACTGAGTCACAAATATCTCTTCTGGTCCCTGAACTCCTCCTGAAGAAGTGAAGGCTATGAGAAGTGGGCTGATGTTGGTGGCCTGCTTGCCACCCAGAAGCAGGGCTTGGGCTTCTGCCCATAGTCACATCTGGGTTGGCAACAGACGGGGTATCTCTGTTGCCATTAAGGCCATGGGGATGCCCAGATGTGGGCCACCACTTATAGCCATTTGGTGTTCATGAACCATGCTGCCACCAGGGCCATGTTGATCTGAGTGACCTTTGCTGCCACTGGGGACATGATACCATTTGGGCCTGGGTTGTCAGGAGCCATGTCTGGGTCCATGGCCTTGCAGCAACCAGGGTCTGTGTTGATGGCCATGGCTTCAGTAACCACTAAAGGCAGACTGGATGACCTGAGTCCATTTTGGTCTCTGCTAGGGCCATGCTAATCTGGATGGCCTGTGCTGCCTGGGGCCATGATGACATCTGAGCCTTAACTGAATGAAGCAAGGAGCCATGTCTGGGTCCATGCCCTATTATAGTCAGGGATGTGGAGGCCTTACCATGGGTCTGTGTTAGTATCTGTGACTCCTGATGCCACCAAAGGCCGTACAAATACCTGCTGTCTGGACCATCACCTGAGGCCAGGAGGGGATCTGAGCATTATACTGTAACCAGGGCCATACAGATCTGAGTGGCCTGCACTGCCACAAGGTGCCATGGTGATGCCCCAGCCAGGCTGCAGTCCAGGGCCATGTCTCGATCTGTCGTCCTGCAGTAGCCAGAGTCTGAGCTGATGTTCATGGTTACTGATGATATTGAAGGCCATGCTGACACCAGGGTGCTTGCCCATCATCCGGGGCCATGTTGGTGTGTGGAAGGTACTCTCCTTCAGTAGCTGTGTGTATCTTAGTGGCCTGTGCTGCCACCTGGGGCTATGGAGACATCCGTGCCTGGGCTGCAGCCTGGGACCATATCTGTGTCTGTGGTCCTATCGTGATGTCCATAGCCCATAGTGCCACTAACAGCCACATGGATGTCCAGGGTCTAAGCCACATTCTGTAGTCATGTTGGTGGTGTTCAAGGTCCATGTTGCCACTGGGGTCATGGTGTTGTCTGGACCAGGGCTCCTGCCGAGGGTCATGTCTGGGTCCATTACCCTACCACAGCCAGGTCTATGTTGATGTCTGTGGCTCCTGATGCCATGGAGGCAATGGGAATGCCAGGGATCAGGGCCTCCACCTATGGTGATGTTGGTATGTAATGGCCTCACTGTCACAGGGGCCATGAAGCCACATGGGCCAGTCTGAGATGCTGCTGTGTGCCATGCCTGGGTCCATGGCCCAACAGCAGCCTGGGTCTGGGCTAATGTCCATGGCTTGTGTGACCGCAGGGCGTCATAGGAACCATCTGTGTTAAAATCTGAGGGCTGTGCTGAGTTGGCCCTGTTCCTCACTGGCCCCAGGATAGCTGACCCTGCCCCTCACTGGACACTGTAGCAGGAGAGTTGGTGCCACCCTCCCCCAATGGTAGAGCTCACTCCAGCACTCAGAAGAGCCAGCCCCACCCCTCACCACAGGCATGGGAAAACGGGCCCTGATGTCATGGACCTTGGATAGCTGGCTCTGCCCTTCACCTAAGGGGGTGATTCCAATGGCCTACCAGCTCAGCTACCACCCAGGCTCACACCCTGGGCCTTGGGTTGGTCCACCCTAATATCTACCCTTTCTGTGACCTGCTGGAGTGTGTGAAGGGACTGGTCCTATGGGACAATAACCACAGGATCTCCATGACTCAGGGCAACAATAGAATATCTAAAAGGAGTTTTCATGAGGGTCAGTGACGATGGTGTGCCAGAGGCCAGCAGCCTTGGCCAGACTCATTCACTACAATGAACCTTTTGTGGGTGGGGCTTATGGGGCAGAAGGGTAGACTGTGTGACACACTGTAGACTGTGGCTCCCAGTACCACTAGGATGAGTTGACGTGGTGTTGCAAAGATGGAAAAGTTAGGTGGGTTTTTTCTTTGTTTTATATTTTTAAGTTAATTTGGGGAGCAAACTTCAGGGGTCAGGGGCAGATATGGAGGGACTAGAAAATGAACAGGATTGGGGTGCATGATGTGAAATCTTCAAAGAGTCAATAAAGAATTATGTTAAAAATTGTAAATAAATTCTATCTTTAATATTTTAGGGCCTACCATGCAGTTTTTCAGATTGGACAACTTTATATCCCCAACAACGGTGTCCAGGGTTCAAGTTTCTCGGCAGCGTCTCCAACACTTCTTATTGGTTTGTTTTTCTTGGAGCAACAGCCATCCTAACAGGTGTGAGATGGTATCACACTGTGGTCTTAATTTGCATTTCCATGATGCCTAGTGATGCTGAGTGTCTTTCCCAGTGCTTATTTGGCCATTCATATGTTTTTGGAAGAATTTCATGTAAGATCTTTGTTCATTTTCAAAAATCAAGTTGTTTGTTTTGTCATTTAGTTTGTTTGGTGTTTGAGATCATATTTTTTCCTCATCAGTTTATTTTCTAATGACTTTGAAAACACACACACACAAAATACAAAGGGAAGTTAGTCAAAAGTGGTATTTCAATTTAGTGGATACAGTCATTACATCTGCCTACGTAGGAAGGCAATTGAAACTGCCCAACAGATGGTGCAGAGACAATGAGCTTCACTGATAGAATCACAACACATTCCATTCAATTAAAACTCCCACTTAGCAGATGCCGTCAACAGTTGGTGTCCTGCAATGCTAATCTGCAGCGGAGACATTATTCTCTTATATTTGTCATTGGTAGCATGTTTGGGTTTTTGGAACTCGAGACATTTGATAAAGTACAACGCGAAGACCTTGAACTTTGATTCTCCTGCCTCCACTTCCTGAGTGCCGGCATCACAGGCATTTTCTGTCATAGACCTTATTTCTGCAGCCCTGGGAATCAAACCAGAGCTTCACGCGTGCTAGACAAGCACTCTGCCAATGGAGCTACACCTCTAGCCTGGGGTTAGCATTGCTTTAAATCATTACTATCTAGGTCTTATAGACGCTTAATAGACATTTGTTAACCAAATAAACTCACTTTTGATATGGAGAAGCCTCTCAGAGCCTCCGTCTTCCTCTCAGATCTCAGGGAATACTGCTTCGCACCCGCAAAACTGTATAAGAATTCAAAATTTTGGAACCTTGTATGCCAATGGATATGCCCTGCCTTATCCATACACAGGTGCTTTTCACAAGTCACAGGATATAAATACACTTGCCATTTCAGCTAGTATAAGGGTAAGATCTTTTAATCTCATTGATTTCACCTTTATAATCTGAGATAAATATTTAACCTTTAAAAGAAACTTAGATAAGCAAAACATAAATTGGGTTACTTTACAGAAAGTAAAGTATGGATTTCGCAGACTGGCCATTTCAGACTGAAAATTCATTGTGAGCAGCTGATGTATTTTGACTATGCCCCAAAGCTGTACAGATGTTGTCTCTTATTCAGTTAAACAACAGCACAGGTATGCAAGGTATTAGTAATCCCCGAAGCCATTGTGTGCTGGGAGACATTTAGCTGCGTTTTCAAAGGAAAAAGAAACATGATTGTGTGATGTAACAACTTCCAAAACCACTGGTCCATGTCACACCACCGTGGAGGCTACCTGGAGACGGCACTGGAAGGCGTTGCCATCAAGCCTTGTGAGTGTCAGCTCTAACTGCATGGCCCTGCACTGGCTGGAGCGCTGTAGAGGAGGCGTGAATCCCCTGGAGAAGCAGAGTGGCTTGACTTCGTGGAGGTATCCCACCCTGCCTAGGCTAGGTTTCCTCAGTTCGGGAATGCTCCAGAGAAACAGGCAGGCAATATCCAATCACACAACGGTGATAAATGGAGGACTGGCTGCCTCCAATAATAATAAAATCAAAAGACCTGTTTCAAGAAGGCAATTAAAGGTAAATAAAAGAAATGCTTAACCCCTACACCACCACCCGTGTGTGCGTGTGCGTGCATGCGCTCGTGTGTGTGTGCGTGTGTGTATGTGTGTGTGTGTGTGTGTGTGTGTGTGTGTGTGTGTGTGAGTGAAAATGCTTCCTGTAAAAGATCAGATACACAGTTCCTTAGGCTGGGCAGGTCATTCATTACTGTGAGGCACAGCTGCTTAGTTCTGCCATGGTAGAGAAAAGCAGCCATGCAATCCCAGCACTCCAAAAGCAGAAGTAGGATTATCGCACCAAATTGCAGGTTAGCCTGGTCTACTTGGTGAGCTCCGGCTTAGTCATTGAGGTCTTGACTTAAAGACAAATACCCAATGAAATGGACAATGCTGTGTCCTAGTAGGACCTTGTTTACAAAGCCATGTGCTGATGGAATCAGCCCAGATGTCCAACAACAGAGGAATGCATAAAGAAAATCTGCAATATATATGTGTAAGATATGTATGAGGAAATATTCTTCAGCCATAAGGGATGAAACCATGTTGTTTGCAAAAAAACCACAAAATATATAAAGGCAGAGATAAGCAAATTAAACCAGTCTTTTAAAAAAGACTCATTTGTTGCTGCTAGATTTTATATAGACACAAAATTGTGTGTGTGTTTGTGTGTCTGTGTGTGAATGTAGCAAGATTAATAACAACCCAGAGACAGATATTGGGGTTCAACCTGAAGGTCAGAAAAGCAAAACATCCAGCCACTGGGTCTTACCTGTGCCTCTGTCCAAAATGGCGATCCTGCCTCCAGGAATCTCTGAATGAGACTGTGACTGAGGGCTGTCTCCTCCCATTTTATATTCCCCTCTAGTGCTGGGATTAAAGACATGCACCACCTGGTTTCTATGGCAAACTAGTGTGGTTACTGGGATTAAAGGTGTATATTACCACTGGCTGGTCTCTAAGGCTGACCAGTCTGGCCATTTTACTCTCTGATCTTCAGACAAGCTTTATTTATTAAAATACAAATGAAATGTCACTATATTGCCCCTTTTTGTCTAATACAAAAAAGGAAGGCTATAATTAATATAAGAAAAAGTACATACTATAAAGAAAATGACTATATACAATATCTATAGGCAATAAGTATATCAACAACGTCCAGTTCATTTGCATTTAACAAATTTAGAGAAAATATTCCATATCTATCCTATCTTGGTGAGTCCAAAGTCTTATACCTAATTTACTATCTATCTTAACTTGCTTTCTGTGTCTGAAAAACTATAACTACCTAATCTTCAGCTCCCTCAGAGACCCAAGAAGGAAATAATATTAGCTGAGTAAGCAGGAAGTGTGAACAATCAAGTTCCAAAAAATGTGAGAAATGACAGAAACAGCTGACTGCCTAGACAATCACCCAAGGTCCCTCTGCAACATTGGGTTATCTATCTTTGGGCTACAGGCCTCGTATATTGGATAGACTTTTCTGTGAAGCGGGATATTCTGAAGGGCTGTCCCACCTTGCCTTGACAATGTTTGGTAGTCACTCTCTTTTGTGTCCTCCTTGTCCAATTAGGACAGCATACTGTCAGCAGTCGAGGTAAAGGCATTTTCTTGTCCAGCAGCTTACTTTTGCCACAAAGAAAGTAACCTTCATGTGGAGTTTCTTCAATTTCTATTATCTTCTCTGAAATAGATTGGTGCTGCTAGAAGCAGACATGTCTCACTGTCATAAAAAAGAAGAACCTAGGTTATTAAATCTTAAATGCCATATTCTGTAGATTTCTGAAGTGTTTTGTTTAACCTTGAAAACATATTTAAAGTGACTACAAGTTTGATTGTACTATGTACTATGTGATTAACTACTAACCTGCATTTTCTTATTACCCTAAACAGCTGATAATAATAATTTTCAAGGACTAGAAATTTACATCACACTGTTAAATGAGTTGTATAGGTGTAATACCTTGAACAAGAGTAAAAATGTATGTACAGTATAGTCTAACAAAATCAATCTCAATATACAAAATTTGTATACAATATACAAAAGTCCAATACAATGTAAAACATTTAAAACTAGTAGTTGCTTTTTAAAAATAGATTCAATAATCTACCTTTTGTCTCATCATATCTATATCCTCCAAGTTTTATTTTCAGAGTAGGTTCAACCATCTGCCCTTTGTCCTGTCATATCTGTTTCCCCCTTTTTTCTTTTCCAAATTAGAATTTTGAATCTAATCTCCTTTATCTAGATTTTTTTCTGACTATTATCCATAACAACTTGTAACCAACACTCTAAACAAAGACAAACATCCATAATCCATTTTGGGGGAATATGAGCATAATTTTCTAGGCTATTTCCTGCTGACTGGGGATATTCATATTCTTATAGGGACTCAAAGAAAATTTAGGATTATGGTCAAGACCTGACTGGAGTATTCTGTGAGGCTGGGTCATCTTAGTCAGCAGGCTTGAAGCTGTTCTGGATGTAGAACTCTGAGAAAACTGCAACAGAGGTGCTCTAGAATGTTGGATCATCTGGACCATCCACTCCTTTGGGGGATTTTTCAGGGGTCTTCCTGGATCAAGCCTTATTTTTCTTAACCCAGAATGAATCCACAGCCTCTCAATGCCTGTGAAAACAGAAGCAAAACCTCTTCCCCAAAGTAACATATCTTTTGACTTAAGTTTTGAAGTCAAGGCTTTTTCAAATACATATGTTGGATTAATCCAGTTTAGAAGCTGTTGCTCCTTTCTCAGAAGTCAAACAATTCAAAAACAACACAATAACATACAGTATCCAGACTCTTTGTGTATTTTCCATCTTTATATGGCTTTTTAAAACTTCATTTCTTTTATTTTATTTTTTAATTTTTGGTTGAGACAGGATTTTTCTGTGTAACTTTGGCTTCCCTGAAACTCACTCTGTAGACCAGTATGGCCTTGAACTCACAGATCCCACTGCCTCTGCATCCCAAGTGCTGGCATTGAAGGCAGATACCACCATGTCCAGCTACTTTATTTTTTTAAGAACTTTCTCTATCCTTCTTTTCTCTCCCAAGCCTAAATATATTTTTAAACACATTGTGAACTGTTTAGTATTTTTTAAATTCCCATCTGAATCTGTATTTACTATGTATTTCTTTCTTTTTCTGACCACATGAGTCTTTAATCTGCATGGCTAGGATTAAAGTTGCATCTTCGGTGGCTGGATCCAGCCTACTCCTTGGCTTCCTGAGAGTGTAGCTTCATGACTGGCAGGAGTCACTTTTATTACCACAACTCTATGGAGCTTCTAAGTTCATGCCACTACCAAGAAGAATGCCACTAGGTGCTCACAAACACCATTTAAGTGTTTGGTGGCAGGGCCTCTTAAAAAAGCTGCAAGATTTTTGCTGCTAAGGCTGAGTCAGGAAGCCTCTTTTAAAGGAACCATGCCTCTGATGGTCACCACCAAACAGAGACTACCATAGTAAAGACAGTTACCAAGAAGCTGTGCTTGACTCTGTTCTTGTCTGTCTAGAGTCCTCTTTTTAAAGCTATCTCAGGCTTTATGTGGAAATTCTTGCCAAACATTTGAATGTCATTGTAGCACAAATAATAAAAACCCAGAGACAGATATTAGGATTCAACCTGAAGGTCAGAAAAGCAAAACAGCCNACAGATATTGGGGTTCAACCTGAAGGTCAGAAAAGCAAAACATCCAGCCACTGGGTCTTACCTGTGCCTCTGTCCAAAATGGCGATCCTGCCTCCAGGAATCTCTGAATGAGACTGTGACTGAGGGCTGTCTCCTCCCATTTTATATTCCCCTCTAGTGCTGGGATTAAAGACATGCACCACCTGGTTTCTATGGCAAACTAGTGTGGTTACTGGGATTAAAGGTGTATATTACCACTGGCTGGTCTCTAAGGCTGACCAGTCTGGCCATTTTACTCTCTGATCTTCAGACAAGCTTTATTTATTAAAATACAAATGAAATGTCACTATATTGCCCCTTTTTGTCTAATACAAAAAAGGAAGGCTATAATTAATATAAGAAAAAGTACATACTATAAAGAAAATGACTATATACAATATCTATAGGCAATAAGTATATCAACAACGTCCAGTTCATTTGCATTTAACAAATTTAGAGAAAATATTCCATATCTATCCTATCTTGGTGAGTCCAAAGTCTTATACCTAATTTACTATCTATCTTAACTTGCTTTCTGTGTCTGAAAAACTATAACTACCTAATCTTCAGCTCCCTCAGAGACCCAAGAAGGAAATAATATTAGCTGAGTAAGCAGGAAGTGTGAACAATCAAGTTCCAAAAAATGTGAGAAATGACAGAAACAGCTGACTGCCTAGACAATCACCCAAGGTCCCTCTGCAACATTGGGTTATCTATCTTTGGGCTACAGGCCTCGTATATTGGATAGACTTTTCTGTGAAGCGGGATATTCTGAAGGGCTGTCCCACCTTGCCTTGACAATGTTTGGTAGTCACTCTCTTTTGTGTCCTCCTTGTCCAATTAGGACAGCATACTGTCAGCAGTCGAGGTAAAGGCATTTTCTTGTCCAGCAGCTTACTTTTGCCACAAAGAAAGTAACCTTCATGTGGAGTTTCTTCAATTTCTATTATCTTCTCTGAAATAGATTGGTGCTGCTAGAAGCAGACATGTCTCACTGTCATAAAAAAGAAGAACCTAGGTTATTAAATCTTAAATGCCATATTCTGTAGATTTCTGAAGTGTTTTGTTTAACCTTGAAAACATATTTAAAGTGACTACAAGTTTGATTGTACTATGTACTATGTGATTAACTACTAACCTGCATTTTCTTATTACCCTAAACAGCTGATAATAATAATTTTCAAGGACTAGAAATTTACATCACACTGTTAAATGAGTTGTATAGGTGTAATACCTTGAACAAGAGTAAAAATGTATGTACAGTATAGTCTAACAAAATCAATCTCAATATACAAAATTTGTATACAATATACAAAAGTCCAATACAATGTAAAACATTTAAAACTAGTAGTTGCTTTTTAAAAATAGATTCAATAATCTACCTTTTGTCTCATCATATCTATATCCTCCAAGTTTTATTTTCAGAGTAGGTTCAACCATCTGCCCTTTGTCCTGTCATATCTGTTTCCCCCTTTTTTCTTTTCCAAATTAGAATTTTGAATCTAATCTCCTTTATCTAGATTTTTTTCTGACTATTATCCATAACAACTTGTAACCAACACTCTAAACAAAGACAAACATCCATAATCCATTTTGGGGGAATATGAGCATAATTTTCTAGGCTATTTCCTGCTGACTGGGGATATTCATATTCTTATAGGGACTCAAAGAAAATTTAGGATTATGGTCAAGACCTGACTGGAGTATTCTGTGAGGCTGGGTCATCTTAGTCAGCAGGCTTGAAGCTGTTCTGGATGTAGAACTCTGAGAAAACTGCAACAGAGGTGCTCTAGAATGTTGGATCATCTGGACCATCCACTCCTTTGGGGGATTTTTCAGGGGTCTTCCTGGATCAAGCCTTATTTTTCTTAACCCAGAATGAATCCACAGCCTCTCAATGCCTGTGAAAACAGAAGCAAAACCTCTTCCCCAAAGTAACATATCTTTTGACTTAAGTTTTGAAGTCAAGGCTTTTTCAAATACATATGTTGGATTAATCCAGTTTAGAAGCTGTTGCTCCTTTCTCAGAAGTCAAACAATTCAAAAACAACACAATAACATACAGTATCCAGACTCTTTGTGTATTTTCCATCTTTATATGGCTTTTTAAAACTTCATTTCTTTTATTTTATTTTTTAATTTTTGGTTGAGACAGGATTTTTCTGTGTAACTTTGGCTTCCCTGAAACTCACTCTGTAGACCAGTATGGCCTTGAACTCACAGATCCCACTGCCTCTGCATCCCAAGTGCTGGCATTGAAGGCAGATACCACCATGTCCAGCTACTTTATTTTTTTAAGAACTTTCTCTATCCTTCTTTTCTCTCCCAAGCCTAAATATATTTTTAAACACATTGTGAACTGTTTAGTATTTTTTAAATTCCCATCTGAATCTGTATTTACTATGTATTTCTTTCTTTTTCTGACCACATGAGTCTTTAATCTGCATGGCTAGGATTAAAGTTGCATCTTCGGTGGCTGGATCCAGCCTACTCCTTGGCTTCCTGAGAGTGTAGCTTCATGACTGGCAGGAGTCACTTTTATTACCACAACTCTATGGAGCTTCTAAGTTCATGCCACTACCAAGAAGAATGCCACTAGGTGCTCACAAACACCATTTAAGTGTTTGGTGGCAGGGCCTCTTAAAAAAGCTGCAAGATTTTTGCTGCTAAGGCTGAGTCAGGAAGCCTCTTTTAAAGGAACCATGCCTCTGATGGTCACCACCAAACAGAGACTACCATAGTAAAGACAGTTACCAAGAAGCTGTGCTTGACTCTGTTCTTGTCTGTCTAGAGTCCTCTTTTTAAAGCTATCTCAGGCTTTATGTGGAAATTCTTGCCAAACATTTGAATGTCATTGTAGCACAAATAATAAAAACCCAGAGACAGATATTAGGATTCAACCTGAAGGTCAGAAAAGCAAAACAGCCAGCCACTGGGTCTTACCTCTACCTCAGTCCAAAACGTGATCCTGCCTCCAAGAATCTCAGAATGAGACTGTGTGACAGATGTCTCCTCCCATCTTATATTTCTTTCCAGTGCTGGGATTAAAGGCACATACTACTACAACCCGGTTTCTATGACAAACTAGTGTGGCTACTGGGATTAAAGGTGTGTGTCACCACTGTCTGGTCTGTAAAGCTACTCGATATGGCTGTTTTACTCTCTGAACTTTAGGCAAGCTTTATTTTTTATTTATTAAAACACAAATGAAATATCACTACGTGTGTGTACACATGTGTATGTGTGCGTGTGTATGGTGTGTGTGTGTGCATGTGTGTTTGCGCATGCATGTGTGTATGTGTGTGTGTGTGTGTGTGTGTAGAGGAAAAGGGTACAATCTAAGGGGGAGGGCAGGAAAGGGTTCTCACTGAGCAAACAATATATACTTGGATGAACACAATTTTAATGTGCTGGAATATTGCTTTGATGACACCTGATCTCAATGATATTGAGTTTAAGAGATAAGAAGACATGGTCACAGCAGTCACCATAATAAGTCTCAGTCAGAATTCTCCCATAGGAGGTGTTTACTAAATCACCTGTCTGTGCAAAGACCCACTGAAGAAGGGCCACATGGCTCAGTTCTGGCCTGAGATGCAATGAAGGAGCCTGTTGGGAAGGCCCTCCCACTCTAATGGGCTGGTGACACACCCCTTTGGGGGCAGTGTCTTGAGTGGTTGTGGTAACCAGAGTCACTTCAGCCACCAATTGGCTCAAATGGAGCCAATGTGAGGAAGGTGGGACCATTCTCTCTCTGCATTCCCTGTGACTAATGATGAATCGTCTGACCACGAGGCAAGCAGAGATGGAGCTTCTGTGAATTGGAGCTGAGCACATCAAGTTGCTTCAATTAATTATATTTTCTCCAGAATTGCTTTGAGTTAGAAATATAATGCAGAATTTACTCTGTCTTCCAGGTAGAGTTTCCTGTCTCTCTTAAGGGACATCATAATTCTATTTAACCTTTCCTTGAAAATTTATTAGGGTTTGAAGCTGCTGTAGCAATTCAGAAAATAAAAGGGACCTCTGTTCTTAACTTGATTCTCTTCCACAAAGCAGATGATTGGAAGTGCTTCCCTACTTTGGGGACCACTTCCACTTTGACTTAGGGAGCACAGTCATGTAGACTCTCCATCCACTTACCTTTTCTGCAACCAGAACCCTGAGTTAGGTCTTTATTGAGACGATGCACACTTGTGATGGATAGTGTTAATTGCCCACTTGACATGACCTCGAAACTTCTGGGAAGAGTCTCAGCGAGAGGTAGCCTAGATCAGGTCAGCTGTGGGTAAGTCCGTGAGGACTGTCTTGTTCACCATAACTGAGGTGGGAAAACCCAGCCTGAGAGTAGACAGCACCATTTCCTGGTGTAGGGCTCCGGAGTGTATGAGGAGAAAACACTAGTTGACTGCCAAGCGTGCATACATTCATTCTCTCTGCTCTTGAATATGGACAGGATGTGGCCAACTGTCTTAGTGTTCCTGCTATGGTGAGCTGTAACCTGCAATTGTGAGCTGAAATATCCCTTTGTCTCTAAGTCTCTTTGTCATGGCATCAGAAAGCAGCTGCGACAGCACTTCAGAATTGCTTGGCTCCCTCCTCTGCCTGAGGAAGGGTCATCTTGATTCATAAAAGCCCATTTCAATGCCACTCTCCTTGCCAATGAGAGGTTAGGATAGAAGTGTCTATAATTCTGGATTGCAACTGTTGGTGAAGTTTTTTCCTTCACAGAAACATACACAAAAGATCTTTGAGTATTGAAGTGCTGGAAGCCATTGCCATCATCCTGCCATCAAAAGCAAACAGAGAGCAACATGCGCAGGGTAATGAGGGGGGCCTGCCTCGACCCTGGCGAGGAGCCCCGAAGTAATGAAGCCAGCTGCCCTACCTTGGACTTTCTGTGCTATCAGTGCCAGCTGAGTTAGACTTTCTGCTAGTTATGCTGGAATAACACCAACTGGACACTTAGTCCTTAGCTGCTGTGGGCAGATGGCACCAGGGCCGTCTACCTGTCTGAGCGGGCTAAGGACAAACAGCGTGATGACTGTACTTCTAGGCTTTTAACAGTCTTGGCAGGAATGAAGACATTCTAAAGAGAAAAAGAGAACACTAAAGGCAAACACCCTTAACCTTTGATAATCAGAGGATAGAGAAAATGAACCCCAAGACAGTGGAATTTCCCAGGAAATCCATGCTGGGAAAAGGAAGACCTGGGAGCCTGATATTACCCAGAGGAGGAGCTTGTCTTTGGGGAAGAGAGTTCATACTTCCGACTGTAGCTGTCACTGCAGGAGACTCTGGAACCTAGCCAGTGATGATGGTCAGGACCTCAGCTTCACCAGGGTTGCATAGTCGTGCATAATTCTCGATCTCTAAATTAAACCCCTCTAGGCTCCAAAGATGAACACCTGCTCCTCTTCGCAAAGTGGCCACATTGAATAAACCTGCTTTCCCTAGGGCTCCTCTCTTGGCTATGGAGGAGGGGGCAGTCTAGCTCGATATGGTGGGGGTAGGGGAAAGGAGGCCTTGATCCTAACAACTTTGGTAACTGTCTCTCCTCTCTCTCCACGTACAGTGTGCACAGGGGACTAACTATGGAATTTTACGGATGACCTGATGTCTATAGACTGACTTTAATGTATCAGGCACAATTCATGAGCAAGCCAGATGTTTTACAAAAGGATCATTAAAGATATCAGGCACAATGGTGCCTGTTTACAGTCCTGGCCCTTGGGAATTTGCAGCAGAATGGTTGAGCCCAGCCTGGGTCACATAAGACTTGGTTTCAATACCCACTCCCCACCAAATTGATTTAGCTTGATTTCATTAAGTAAAATGCCATAACCAGTTCTAGGTTAAACAGCTTATCCTTTGCGCCTCATTTTCACAAACAGAAAATATTTAAAGTATTAACACGTTAAATAAGTCTGCAATGATGGCACACCATGAGCTAGATGCTTGCTGTGCAAGCCTGACAGCCCAAATTCTGGCTCTGGAAGCCACAGTGAAAGCAGAGGATTGANNNNGCCAACAACAGGCTTGGCTGGACATGGTGCTGCACACTTCAAATCCCAGCATTTACTGCAAAAGCAAGTGGGTGGATCACTTTGAGTTCACACCTGGACTGGTCCACATAGAGAGATTCTATCCCCAAACAAAAAAAGTCTCTATATTAAGGAAGGCCAATTTATTATGTTTTTGTAAAATATACCTGAGACCCCCCAGATTATTATATCTATATTATCCATACTATATATCTGTTATTACATATATATTACCCATAACATATATTATAGAAAATTATTATAATTTTTATCATATTATTACAAAGAATAGTGTGTTTATTGTCTCACTAAGAGTGAAGATTATAAAAAACCATCTTCCAGCTGGGCAGTGGTGGCAGGCGCCTTTAATCCCAGCACTCAGGAGGCAGAAGCAGGTGGATCTCTGTGAGTTCAAGGCCAACCTGGTCTACCAGAGCTAGTTCCAAGACAGGTTCTACAGAGAAACCCTGTCTCGAAAAGCCAAAAAAAAAATCTTCCATAATTTCCCAACAAATGCTGTCTGCCTTTCATTTAGTACTAATTTAAGGAAACTTGGAGACTATAGTATGTTTTAATACTTCTTTGGTTTAGTACTTTAAGGAGAGAGCATATGGAAGGGCACATAAATAATCACGTATTTTTTTCTGTGGCTCCTGTCATCACCAAGGACTATGTGGATACCCAGGGTCTTGGTCAGACACCTGAGACCATGTTAGTGTCCAAGGGCCATGCCTTTAGGGGCACCATGGTGACTTCTGGGCCCAAGCTGCTGCCGAGGATCGTGTCTGGGTCCATGGCCCTGCAGCAGCCAGATTTGAGTTGATATACATGAGTCCTGTTGCCACCATGGACTGTGTAGACTGGGACCTGAGACTATGTTGATGTCCAAGGGCCATGCTGCTGCCAGGGTCACACTGACCTGGGTGGCAGGCTACCAAGGTCCATAGTGACATCTGGACCCGAGCTGCCATGAGGCCATGGTGACGTCTAGGCCTCAGCTGCT
>LOEQ01002721.1:212111-223393 GCA_001685075.1 Bramus lutescens
TCTAGGAACTCGTTGATCGAGGAAGAGAAGGCGAGTCAGGCATCCTTAGTCTGTCAACTGTCAAGGATCCGCTGGAGGCATCACTCCGGGGAGCTCTCGCCCCTCACCTGACGCCAACTCCCACCATAGAGACATTCTGTCACACAGGTGCCGGCATAGGCATGGCACAGGATCACACTGTATCCTTGCAAGTTAATTAAGGATTTAGTAAGGCTGTTCAGAGACAAAAACAATGCTCAATGAAATAAAAACTGAGCACTTCACTAAGACGGTAATAAAAGCCAATGATTTTTATGGTATTAACACAAACATTGGCTGAGCAGAATAACGGAGTTAAGGTCAACAGCTGGACCTGAAAGAGTCTCCAAGTCAGTGTTATCCAGATGGGAAATTGGCATCATGCATCAAAGCCATAAAAATGCCCATCCTTGCTGGACCAGCAGTTGCAACCACTAGGAATTCATCCTGAGAAAGCAATTACTATTGCAGGAAGATTTATGGGCAAAATATTCATTGTATCCTTGTCTACAAAATTAAAAAATAGAAATAACTCAAGAACCCAGGAATAGAAAGATATCAGACTGAAGCACATAAAACTGATTACATTCAACTACTTCAGTGACCACAGAGCATTACATTACACAGACTGGACAGAATTTATAAATCAGATTCATGGATAAAATAATCATGGGGTAAGAGAATATTTAATGGAGTGAAAAAAGTCACATTGTATTGGTTAGAGAGCAAAAGAGGCAGAGCAGTGGATAAAATGTCCTTGCAGCACTGATCAGACAAGCCTGTGTGATGACTCAATTCACATTTATCACCCATGGCCTGGAACTATGAGTTTATATATATGCATAGTTGTGTGTACATTGCTTTTAATTGGCTATGCTAATTTTGCATTGTCTTTGCAATCACAACACACACACACACACACACGCGTGCATGTGCGTGCTTACTCTGGACAAAAGTCGATTTGCTACCATGGGAGCCTTTCACAGACTTGTCCTTGGCCCTTCTTCATTTGCACCTGAAGATAGCTGTTTATGGAGGTCAAACACTGTGTTGTCCACCCCAAAGTTGGCTCTGTGGCTGAACAGCTGAGCGAGAGTCTGGGTCTGTAGGGACTAGCATTCCTTGGGCTTCCTAGATGGCCAAAACACGCTCAGAGGAGGAAAACGTTTCAAAGGGATGTTTTTCCAGGAGAGAGGTGATTCCCGTCAGGCCTAGTGGAACCTGGGAGACAGAAAGCACAGGCTGACCAGTGCATGGGCAAGGCAGTGAAGCCTGAGAAAAGGCTGCTGGCATTCCTGCAGACTTGCTCGATCTATGACATGGACATAAAAGAAAAGCAAAAACTGTACTGTCTCTGAAGTGGCACTCACTGTGTTGCGGGGCAATGGGTTGTGATACTGTTTCCCAGTAGGACTGTAAGCTGAACCAGAGAAAACTCTGGCTGTTATCCTAAGCACCAACAGCCAGATCCAACTGCAGAGAAATCCAGTTGTGCTGACTCCACCCTCCACTCCAGAGGACACAGACACTGGAGGACACTGGAGCAAATGGCGAAAGATACGAGAAAATCCAGATTCGCTTCAACACACCTTAAAATGCAAGTCCAGTTACCTCATCATTTTGGCATGCTTCCTGAAGAGCTCCCTCCAAGAACCTCAGGATTCCTGACTCAGCGATGATGAAGGGGCTCCTCATAAGGTCTTACAAAGCAAGAAGTTGAAAACCTGCCTGGGTAGCATTACTGGGAACCACAGAGTTGCTGAGTAGCTCACGTGGACAGCACTGCATGTGGGCAGCATTTTAGCTACAGTTCCTCTATGCAGTGGCTGGAATACAGCATCTTGAGCTAGGCTGAGTTAATCCTAGAACCGCCTTGGAGACACATGTCCTCTCTCGGAAGCCATGTTCCTCTGTCTGAAAGTAAAGGTAGAAGAGTTCAGGGATCCCGTGAAGACTAAATGAGTTGAAATGAGGAAAACTACATTATCTAGACTTCATAAATGATAGCGGGTGCTGGCCCTCAGCAGGTCTACTCTTCTTTGTCTTCTAAATCAGCAGCAATTGGTGCTGGTTCCTCTGATCCATCTAATAAGAAACATGGTGTACTTCCACCAGCAATGGTGCACTATGACAGACATTGAAGGGAGCTGAGGCAGGAGGATTACAAGTTGGAGACCAGCAAGGGCTAGTTAAACAGCAAGATTATGTTCCCAAAGAAAGAGGAGGGGTGCCAGGATGTAGCTCCCTGGCAGAACACCTAGCATGTGCAATGCCTTGGGTTCAGTTGCTACAGAGACGGTGGAATGCTCTTGAGTTCTAAAGTCTTTCTGTCTTTTAAGGAGATTTGTTCTTCTTTCTCGGCAAACAAGCATGCCAGTGTGATGTTTTAAGGTTATACTGAATTGTTAGGCTCTTTATCGCAGACACAATCTCACTTAAGTTTTGATTTTGGGAGCTGGAGAGAAGGCTCAGCGGTGAAAAGCACACACTGAACCAGGGTTGTCTAGCGCAGACTGGTTGCTAATCCTGACCCTGAACTGCCTGCCCCTTCCTTCCAGTTTGCCAAGGGCTAGGGTTGCTGGTGTGCACCACTACACCTGGGCGAGCAAGGTGGTTTTTAAAAATATGTAATGTGTGTGTGTGTGTGTGTGTGTAATGATACATTTGTGGAAGTCAGAGGATAACTTTTGAATATTGGTTTTCTCTTTCACAATATGGGTCCAAGAACTGAATTCTGCAGTGATATTTTGTTTACACTATAACAAATAAAGCTTACTTGAAGATCAGAGTGCAGAGATAAGGCACTAGTAAGCCTTAGAGGCCAGACAGTGGTGGCACACACCTTTAATCTCAGGATTTGGGAGACAGAGGCAGACAGATTTCTGTGAGTTCAAGGGTACTCTGGGTTAACCGAGATTGAATCAGTCTAATAGGGAAACCGAGCTCACACAAAGGTAATCCTAGCACTTGGGATCCCACACCTTTAATCCCAGCAGTAAAGGTAGAGACAGGAGTAATATGGCTGGGCAGAGAGAGGAATATAAGGTGGGAGGAGACAGGAGCTCAAGTAAATCTGAGGATTCATAGAGACGGATGCAGTCTGAGGATTTAGTCTGAGATGCAGTCTAAGGATTCATAGAGAAAGATGCAGTCTGAGGATTCAGTCTGAGATGCAGTCTAAGGATTCATAGAGACGGATGCAGTCTGAGGATTCATAGAGACGGATGCAGTCTGAGGATTCAGTCTGAGACACCGTCTGAGGATTGGTAGGGATAGGATCGCCCCTTTGGTCCAAGCACAGATAGAGGTAAGAACTCTCTAGTGCCTGACTGCTCTGCTTCTCTGATGCTTCAGCTTTCACCTCCTGATAGCTAACTCCAAGTTTTTATTATTAAGGCCAGTTAGAATTTGTGCTTCAGAACCCCTGTTTGTTAGACTTGGCAGCAAGCTCCTTTATCTGCTAAGCCATCTTGCCTGCCTCACATTAGATTTTCAGAAGTCTTAAGTCTGTGTGACTGCTAGTAGGTTTCCCATGAGCCAATAGACGGCCCTCCATCAACATGCGTGTGGGAACACTGTAAATATCCCCCAAGTCTACTTAGCTTCATTTAACCTGGTGTTTTACAAATGAAAGACAGGTAATTTGCTATGAAAACATGTTGGTGTTTCTAATTCACTTTTAAATGATGTCAACATAGACTCAGCCTGTGGCCCTATTGGTAAAGGAAAGCTTAGCTGGTCAGCTAGCAGTATAAATTCCAGAAGTTGTGGGCTTAAACCATTTGTGTTATGAGTATCTCAAAAATCCCTACAATTGGAAGTATTTTTGATAAATATATGAGACCCTTGAAAAACACCCTGCAATTTTCTAATTGGCTTAGTGTAAACATTAGGCGTTATTTTTTATTGGTGAAAATGCTGACTGACTAAGGAGCAGGTGAAGTAGGAAGAGACAAGCTCTTTCTGGAAAAACTAAAAGCAGGGAAGGTGTATGAAATTGAGCACCTTAGACACCCATGATTCTTTTATGCAGAAGGCACATGTGCCAAGTGTGTCCTGTCTTGTACCTGTAGGAAATGTGGCAAAGTCTTAAGCCTTTGCTTTGCTTTCTACACATTTAGCTATTGGGTGTTTGTGTTAATCCTGCTCTAAGGAATAGGATTCCTGGTTGGCTGGTACTCACTGTAGAAGAAGTGGACCCTTCACGTAAGACAGAGGTGTGGCTGGAGGTGGTGACACACACCTGGAATCTCAGTCCTCAGGAGGGTTGAGTTAGGACTGTGATGAGTTCAAAGCCAGCCTTGGATACCTAGTCATCCACAATCAGCCCATTGGGCTAGTGTGAAATTCCGTCTCACTGAATAACAACAGAATAAGTATCTTTTACTGGAAGGCATGGGCACCATCAGTCTTTTCAGGACAAAGCTACACAAACCATCTGCACTCCCCATTTTCTGTCACTGTGGCACAAACCTCTGGCCACCAGAAGCTCTGGGGAGAAGCATTTATTCTAGCATACAATCCCACAGGATGTGAAGTCCACTGGTGTGAGGAAGGCCATCAGCAGAAGCTAAGGCCAGCCTGGCAGTCAGGAAGCAGACTGGTCATGTCATCTGCACACAGGAAACAAAGAGGGAGAGAAAAGAAGTGGGACCAGGCGACAGAAGCTCAGATGATGCCACCACCAGGGAACGTGTTTCCAGGTTCTCCATCCTTCCCGGCTGAGTAGCACATATTCCGGCACATGAGCCCGTGGGGCCATTTCATGTTCAAAGCACAGCACACAGACCTGCACAGATGAATGCTTGCATGAGATGTCCGCACGTGTGCAACCAGGTCTGACAGTCGCTTCCGTTACACCTGAAGAGCAGCAACCCCGTGAGCAGCTGCAGCTCACTCACATCGAACCTCTCCAGTGGCCACTGCCTTAAAGCACACAGGCTGGGCTTGAGGATAAAAGTGTGGTGGAGACATCGCCTGCCCGCTTAACAGGAAGCCCTGGATTTAATCTCCAGAACCACGCAATAAAAAGAGAATAAAGTCAGTGTTCCACAAGAGCCAAGTGTTCTTAGGGTTTTGTTTGAAATAAAAATCACCTTTAAAAATATTAGATAGGTATACCGATGCAGCCTTTAATGTCAACACTAGAGAGTCAGAGACAGAGGGATCTCTGTGAGTTCAAGACCAGCCTGGTCTTCCAAGCTAGTTACAGGTCAGTTAGGGCCTGTCTCTCACACACACGCACTTAGAAAAGAGGCCTGGAGGTGAGCATTTGCCTAGCACTCGTGGGGTCCTGTGTTCAATGCTTTTAGTGAAAAAGCAAAGGTAAAGAAAATCATTAGGCAGTGTGGGTTAGAGAACTAAGATCTATAAGGGGGAAATATTTATTTCTCTGACTGTGTTACTTCCACAAGCGAGAACGAGTGGAGGAAATGAATCAACCTGTTGAGAACCAACCTGTTGAGAATGTGCCTGGGAGTTAGTCACAGCTCTGTGTACTCCTCCAGCCTGCGGCTCTGCCTAGAGCTCAGAGATGAAAGAAAAAGGCTTCCCATTCTTATGTTACAGTAACTGTTGTTCACAGATCCCATGAATCAAAACAAAAAGTCAGTAAGAACAGTTCGACCAGTGAGTGCTTTAACAGACATTCCGAGATGAGAAACATAGCAGGAATATTCCAGAGACTAAGCTGCTTTTGGTGACCCCTGCTATAGAGACTGAATTGAGATGAGGCATTTCCTCTTCCTACAACCTGGCTTCCTCCTGGGAATAAAGTCAAGGGTTAGGCAGAATTCTGCTACAAGAACAAATATTGTCAGGTAAAGGTCACCTGTTCATGTCAGCCTGACAAAGTCTCAGTTCTGTGGCTTTATGTGCCTAACCTGTCTTTCACAGAAATGTCCCTCAGGTTAATATAAAAATTCTAGCAGAAGGATTCAGACAAATTCCCAGAATCAGTTAGTAAAATCTTTGTCAACAAGCTGTCAACAAGAAACATTTGTTGACCCTAGTCTAAGAGGCCATGGCAAAGTATGAGCTAGTAGCTTCCTCTGGACTTCCACCATGAGGGCTAGTATAAAATTCCCTCTGAGGGCTCAGCAGACAAGGATGCTTGATGCCAAGACTCACACAAGATCCCACATGGTAGAGGGAGACAACGAACTCCCAGTTTATCTTCTGACCTCTATATCTCCACACACACATATAAACACACACACACACTCTCTCTCTCTCTCTCTCTCTCTCTCTCTCTCTCTGAGAGAGAGAACAGAAGCACTTGTAGTAAGTCTTTTGGAAACCCCTACACATTCCCATAGGTCTTCCTTGATGGAGGTATGGATAAAGAAGAAAAGATTTATATGTACAGTGGAGCAGTATTCAGTCTTTAAAAAGAGGGGCTTCAGAGATAGTTTAGGACTTAAACGCACTTGTCTTCAGGAGGACTAGAGTTTGGGTCCTTGCACTGTCTTCCGGCAGCTCACAGCTCCAGCTCCAGAGAACTGTTTTATTATGTATATATGTGTATTAAAATAATAAAAGGATTGAAATACAATGATTTTTAGAAAACAATTTATTATTCAGCTCCTCTTTAAGATTTGTAAAGCATTCCTATTTATGCATGTCTGTGTCTGTGAGTGTATGCTAGCTGTGCCACAGAGAGCTGGAGTCCTTAGAGCTGGAGTCATAGGCAGTTGGTTAGCCTCTGATGTGGATGCTGGGAACCGAACTCTGGAAGATCAGCGACTTCTCCCTGCAGCCCAGATCTATTCTCGCTGTGTTGGAAAAAAATGGAAGCGACCAGGACGACAAGTGGGAAACTAATTAGAGGCCTTCACTGGAGTCTGAACATTTAGATATTCTCTTGTCTTTCTGCCTCCGAAATTCTGATCCCTCAGGTAGTGTTACTGTCTAGGAGCCAAGCTGTGACAGAATCCTGCTATTCTGTCCCCTCTGGGGAGTAAGAGAAAGACAACCAGGCAGAGGGCGACCAAGAACTCCCTGGCTCTCTTGGGTTATCTTCCTGTCTGCCCTTGGGCTGGGCTGGCTGGACTGGGTAATGATAAAGAGTGATGGCTGTGGCCCAGGGCTGTGACTGAAGTCATACCAACTCATAGGGAAGAGGCTGGAATGGAAGCCTGGGCCCGTTCACCTCTCACCTCATTTCTTCCTGTAGCAGAGATGGCTCAGATCTGGCCATCATCTCAAGCATCATCTCAAGCATTACGCCTCAGTTCATGAGCAACAGAAGAATGTCCAGGCAGCCGAACATGGTGGAGGATAACTGGGCAGGTATATGCTTTGATTGAAGATGCCAACCCAGCGAATCTCTCAGGAGCAGCCTGCCATGAAGAGGAGCCATGGAGTGTAAAGGTCCTGAGGTTGCTGAGTTAGGTGCCACGGCAATAGGGAAAGGTCAATGGGGAGAGCTAGGCAAAAGTTGGGAGCATGGGGGTTTGGAGTGGGGTGGGGGAAGGGGAAAGGGGGAGAGAGAAGGGAGAAGGGGAAGGTTGGGGAGACCTTGGGGGAGTGGGGTGGTTGAGAAGGAGGAAGGACTGATATGGGAGCAGGGAAGAAGATATCTTAAGTAAGGGAACCATTTTGGGGTTGGGAAGACACTTGGCTCTGGAGGGGTTCCCAGGTGTCCACGGGGATGTCCCCAGCTAGGTCTTTGGGCAGTGGAGGAGAGGGTGCCTGAACTGGCCTTGTCCCGTAACAGACTGATGACTATCTTGAATATCACCATAGAACCTTCATCCGGCGATGGATGAAGATAGAGACAGAGACCCACACTGGAGCACTGGACTGGAGCAGAAGGAGGGAGAACATGAGCAAGGAAGTCAGGACTGTGTCCCCAACCAGGTGGGTGACTCTCAGTGTGCCTGATCTAATGGGAGCTCATCAAGGCCAGCTGGACTGGGACTGAATGAGCATGCCATCAAACTGGACCCTCTGAAAGTGGCTGAGAATTGGGGCTTACTGAGAAGCCAATGATAATGGCACTGGGATTTGTCTCTACTGCATGCACTGGTCTTTTGGGATCCTAGTCTATTTGGATGCTCACCTTCCTAGGCCTGAACTGAGGGGGAGGACCTTGGACTTCCCACAGGGCAGGATACCCTGCCCTCTCTTAGGACTGGAGGGGGAGGGAGAGAGGGTGAGTGGGGGAGCGGGGGGGAGTGGGAGGAGGGAAGGAAGTGGAAATTTTAAATGGTGTTATTTATAAAGTAATGAAAAAATAAAAATAAAAAAGGAAGGTCAATGGGGCTGAAGCAGAGGGAGCCCGGTGAGCAGGCAGGGGCCAAATGTGAGAAACCTACACTTGTCACCTTACAAAGCCACTGGAGGTTCTTGAGCAAGAGAAGAGTGACTTCATCACTGGTTTTTATGCTGTTGTTATTTTATTGGGAAGATGGAAATTGGGGCACATGTGGAGAGGGCAAGCAGAGAGGGGCAGACGCTTTGACAGTGGATGAGGGTGGGGGAAGGGCGAGTGTCTGGGTCTAGGCTACGGTAATGAGAGAGAAAAGAAGTCACCTGCTTTCACATAGTTAGCCCCACCCCTCATTGCCCTCTCTGGTCCCACTGAGATTTCTCACTGATCCCTTTCCCCATAATCCCCCTTCTAGTTTCCAGCCATGTGTCTGTGCGTGCATGCGTGTGTATGTGTGTGTGCTTCCTATAGGAGAGAAAGATGAAATATTTATCTTGTGCTTATTTTCCAAAACATGATAATCTCCAGAACCATCCATTTTCTGCAAACAATATAATATCATTTTTCTTTATGAAAGAAGAAAACCCCATTGTAGCAAGAAGACTGTGTAAGAAAGGATTAGCTTTGGAAAGGAAAATGAGGGCTTGGGCAGTTTGTTTAATTTGGATTTCAGTTGAAGTCAAGCGGGCCTGCAGGTCTGAGTTAAGCTGTGAGGGATGAGGGACATGCTGGAGGCTCCACTGAGGAAGAGCCAAGCTTCCTGTTTTGCAGCCTTTCCCAGGACAGTCCTTGTTCTTTAGTTCCTGTTGACAATGGAGAAGTCAGGTTTGGCCTTGGCAAACTGTAAGAAAAAATAGGCTGAGAAGAAACAACACAGACTAGCAAAGGATTGGAAAGGTTTCACAGCTCTAGCAAAAATGAAATAAAAAATGCAGTAGACTTGGGCAGGCGCTTCAGCCTCGGTTCCACACAGATTCCCCCACTGTTTCTCTAGGGTCTTCCCTCTTAGCTTCCATTAGTCTCTCTTCCAGGATGCAAATATGGAAATGTCTTGCTGCCCACATGTGCACATATACAAAGACACACACGTTTATACACATAAAATAAAATCTATTTCAATGGAAACATGGTGGTGGTGGAGAGATGAGTTGGTAATTAAGAGCATGTACTGCCCTTGGAAAAGCCCTAAGTTCATTTGCCAGAATGCATGTTGGGTGGTTCACAACTGTCTGTAACTTCAACTCCAGGGGATCTGATGCCCTCTTCTGGCCACCAAGAGTGCTGCATTTATGTGCACATAGACACACATAGGCACACACACATGCAACAATGAAAATAGTTTTTAAAATTAATTATTTACTCTAAGAATTGCAAATATTTTGTTGAAAATAAGCAGCATGTCTCATTGGCCTTTACTGCTGTTAATGTAAAACAATACTTTGTCATTTCCTTTAATCCGCGACAATAAAGAGCTGAGAAGTGGAACCAAGAACTGCATATCAGAAGACTTAGCCTCCCTGCTTTAAAACCATTCTACTTAGCAAGTCATGGTGGCGCACACCTTTAATCCCAGCACTCGGGAGGCAGAGGCAGATGGGTCTCTGTGAGTTTGAGGCCAGCCTGGTCTACAGAGTGAGCTCCAGGACAGTCAGAGATACATTAATGAGACCCTGTCTCAAACAACAACAACAACAACAGTCTGTTTGTTGAACCCTTAAAAGAATTTTATAAATCAATATAATGCCTCACACATTTTAATTGACATCTAAAATATTTCCTAAGAAGTTTAAATGAGTGCAAGTTTGAAGATATATTAACATTTTAAGATAATGGTGCTGGAGAGATGGCCTGGTAGTCAGGGGCATGTGCTGTTCCTGCAGAGGATGTGAGTTCAGTTCCCAGGACCTGCATCAGGTGGCCCCAGCCACCTGGAACTCCAGCTCCAGCGATTCAGCGCCCTCTTCTGGCCTTCAGGTGGGTCTGCACTCACAGGTGTATACACAAAGAAACACACAGATAAACATAATTTATTTTTAATTAAAACATAAAAAAGAAAAACATATGGACCCTCCACACAAGTTCTTAGTAGCTTAAATGATAGAAAAAAGAACCCTGATCTAGCCACGGCGGTGCTGGCTTACATCTGTCCAGCTCTGCTCAGCTCAGCCAGGCCCAGCGTCTCTGACCTTTACTTGTTCTTCTGCAACGCACAGATACACAGGTTTTATTCTGTGATGTGTGGTGCATTTTTATGAGACTTCTTAGTAATTGAGGCACCTAGGGAGAGCAATACGGTCGGTCCAGTGGGTAAAGGCATTTGCTGACACAGCTAAATTCCCAGACTCCTCCCCCCATGGTAGAATTGAAAGTTGTCCTATGACCTCCACGTGTGCTCTGGCATGTAGTAATTAAGACTGTAATAAATGAAACTATATTTGCTTCAGCCAGTTATCAAGGGAATAACAGAGATTATGTGGTAAACTGCAGCCATAAAGCTAACGTAGCTTGTGAATTTACTGATCTTTAATAAATACTGCAACTGTAAAAAGACACAAACTTTCCAGGTCATGTTTCTGATACACAATGCTGTGTTGCTAGTTTACCGTCCACTTGACACCAGCTGTGGTCACGTGGGAAGAGAGACCCTCAACTGCAAAAGTGATTCTATCGGATGAGCCTGTAGGCAAGTCTTGGGGGTGTCATTTCTCCGTTTATGACTGATGTGGGAGCACCCAGATAGTTGTAGGTAATTCCATCCCTAGTCAGATGGTTCCTGGGTTGTTTAAGAAAGCAGCCATGAGGAGCAAGCGGGTGAGCCGTGCTCCTCTGTGGTCTCAAAGCAGCTCAACTCTGAGGTCACTCCTTTCTCAGTTTTGGCCATGGCATTTCTCACAGCACTAGAAAGCAAATCAGGACATGTTCACAACACTCTCTCTGTCTCTCTCTCTGTCTCTCTCTCTCTTTCTCTCTCTCACACACACAAACTAATAAACTATTCTGTATAGTGTGTGTGTGTGTGTGTGTGTGTGTGTGTGTGTGTGTGTGTGTGTGT
>LOEQ01002721.1:261760-272284 GCA_001685075.1 Bramus lutescens
TCGGGGTATAAGCAGGAGCCAGACAGGACGAAAAGCAGGGCCCGCTCCCCTCATTACTACACCTCCCCAAGTTACTTTTGATCCTGGTGTCTTTATCACAGTAAGAGAAATCGAACTAAGACAGTGGATCTTCCTATGTCAATTAACTCACTTTAGAAACTCCCTCACAGATACACTCAGAGGTTTCTCCTCTAAATGTTTCTAGAGCCTGTTAAGAGTGATAGTCAATATTATCACCCATACTAAGCTAGCTGGGCCATAGCATGCTGTGCTGATTTGAATAGTAATGCCCCCATTAGCTCATAGATTGAAATGCCTGCTCACCAGTGAAGTGTGACTTGTTGGAGGAAGTGTGTCACTGGCGCACTGCGGGTGGGCATTGCGGTTTCAACTGTTCAAGCCAGGCCACTGTTGTGGGAGCTCAATCCATTTAGCCAATGACTTTTGGGGTAACTTGCCATGGGAGATGTGACCAGGGAAAATGAAGGAAAAGAGTTGTGCATGCTCTCTTGGGTGGTTGGAGTGGGACAAGCCTTGTGGTTGGTCCTCATTGCCCTTGGGAAAATGACAGGATAATGGTAGTTGGATCAGTGGCATTGGCTACTTTGTTCTGCATTTGTGAGTTTCTTTTTCCATTGCACTCCTTAATAAATTGTTTAATAGATTTTGTGGGTTCTCATTTCACCTGGCACCCAGGATGGGGCCCAAACCCACAGCCCTGATATTAAGAGTCTCATGCTTAGGGCGGGCAGGGAGTGGGGTAGAGAATTGACTCAGAGGTTAAGAGCCCTGACTGCTCTTCCAGAGGTCCTGAGTTCAATTCCCAGCAACCACATGGTGGCTCACAACCATCTGCAATGAGATCTTGTGCCCTCTTCTGGCCTGCAGGTATACATGCAGACAGAACACTAGATACATAAAAATAAACAAATCTTTAAAAAATAAAGAGTCAGTCTCATGCTCTACTGACTGAGCTGGCCGCATAGGCCAAATTGGCTTTATCCATAAACCAATAAAATCAACACATTTTGGCAGAGTACAGAAGGACACCCCACATGTGTCCAGATGTAGAACTCTTGGCTCCCTCTTCAGCACCACATCTGGCTATGTGCAGCCATGATTCCCACCATGATGATAATGGACTAAATCTCTGAACTGTAAGCTGGCCCCAATTTAATGTTTCCCTTCCTAAGAATTTCCTTTATACACATGCCAGGGTGTTTGATCAAATGTTGTTGTGGATGTGTCTATGAGAAATTTCTGGACAAGATTAACATTTTATTCTGTAGACAGAACAAACCGGGTGTCCTTTCCTCAAAGTGTGAGCCTCATTTCATCTCTTAAATTCCTGACCAGAACAAAACACAAAGAGAGAATTCACTCTCGTGGTTTAGAGTCTTTGAGCTGTGACTTTGGTGTTCTTCCACAGGCTCAGATGCATGAGGCTGTCAGTGCTCCTGGGGCTCTGGCTCATCAATTGCCGGCCTTGGGGCTTCCAAGCATCCATAACAGTATGAGTCAATTATTCAGGGTATCTTTTTATTAGTCAGGAATATTGGTAAATACCTGTAAACCTAGAGCATGGAAGACAGAGGCGGGAGGATTGCTGCAAGTTTGATGGCAGTCTGGGCCATAGTTGCAGGCCAACTCAAGCTATAATATGTGAGACTCTGTTTCCCCATACCACATCTTCAGTCCTTTTTATTATATTTTGTTACTTAGTATACTATATAGTGCATATATTCTTTTGTACATTTTACATTTTCGTTTATCTGGAGTGTGTGTGCATGTGCATGAGTAAACCTGTCAAGGTGCACAGAGATCAGAGAACATGTAGAAGATGGCACCCTGCTTGAGTTTTAGGGATCGACATCAGGCTACAAAGCCCTTCTGCAAGCTCATCACATCCCTAGCCCTGCATCTGCAAGCTCATCACATCCCCAGCCCTGCATCTGCAAGCTCATCACATCCCCAGCCCTGCATCTGCAAGCTCATCACATCTCCAGCCCTGCATATGTTATATATGTGGCTTGGGGGCTGGAGATGTGTTTCAGCGTCATGGTACTTGCTACTGTTCCAGAGTGCCTCAGCTCACATCCCAGTACCCACACCAGGGGTACAACCATCACCAACTCAATACCAAGTAATCCTATGCCCTCTTCTGGCCTCTCTGGGAACCAAAACACAAGTGGCATATGCTTACACAGACACGATGAATAAAATTAACAAATTTAAAATAAATACAGACATATCTTAAAATACATTTATTCAGAAAATGCACATATTCTATTTCCTCTGAAGAATCTAGATCAAAGCATATGTGATCTTGAATAAACAAACTAATTAACTTATTAAGTTCCTGACTCATACAGTACAAAGGATTAGAGACTATTGGAGGAAACATTTGGGATGTGATTGTCACAAATATGAGCATTCACTATATCCTGTTTCTTATTATTAGTGTTTCCCTCTGGATTTTATGTAGTATTTTTTTAAAAAAAAATAGTATTTTGCACTTTGAATTTCAGGTAACATAGAAAACAGTTTATAAATAGAAAAATGATTCAGAGTATCTCATGTGTCATTTTGTTTTGTTTGATTTTGCTTTTGTGACAGGGTCTGGCTGTTCTTGAACTCCTTATGCAGGAGGGTGTGACTTTGACTCGTGACCTGGCCTCTCTGGTCCTCCTGCCACCACTTTCAGCACGTTGAGACTGGGAGTGGATTATCACATCTAGGTTAAGTGTGTATGTTTAGTGGTTCTTAATGTCACTGAAATGTGTCTACATTTTTAAATGAAAGCTAAGCCACACTGTGACAATGGTGTTTCGTGCACCCATGTTTTTCCATCCTGTGCTTGGAAATTGAGGCAGCCCACACTTTCATTGAGTTTCTGCTGCACCCTATATTGCGGTGAAGCCAGGGAGGATGTAGGGCACATTACTCCATCAATTGTGACCGTGTTCCCTCTGGTTTATAGCAATCTTTCTCTATTAGGTCATGCCAATTTCAGAACTGAGGAAAAATTGAAAGCAACCATGTCATTATGGCTTGGAGGTCACTTTAATTTGGCTACATAGAACTTTGTGTGCTGTTTGGGACACAAATTTATTACGGCCCCAGTGAAAAGAACAAATGTTGATTGTGAGGGCAGAGAGAACATTGCTCATTACATTCTCGTGTTGTTCAACTCCTACTCAGCAGAACTGGAACAAATAATCCAAGCTGACCCGTCCATAGTCTCCACCCTGGAAATGAAGCTTGGGGCAGAACCATAGAAGCCGTGTGGGTGATGGGGCCAACCCAAGGGAAGTCTCCAAGTAGGGCATGCTGCCTGATGGTGGGCTTCTTCTTCTTGCTTCTAACCATTCCCTTCCCCCCTTCCCCGGCCCCTCTTTCTCTGTTCTCTCAATGACAACCTCTGCTCTTGACATTCTTCAAGCTTGGTTTACGTTTCTTCTGGCAAAATCAGCTTAAGAAAGGGAGGTTTATCTCAGCGCACAGTCTGAGGGTTCAGTACAGCAGGGAGTCACGGCAGCAGAAGTGTGAGGCAGCTGCTCACGCCTTGCAGTCAGGAAGCAGAGAGAGGAATACTGGTGCTCGGCTAGCTTTCTCATTTGCATTCAGCTGAAGACCCTAGACCATTGGACAGTGCTGCCTACGTAGAAGGTTGGCCTTCCTTAGACACAGACATATCCAGGGGTTTGTCTTGAAAGGGATCTAGGTTCTGTTCAGTTAACAATATTAACCATCATTTTACAGCTCATACATACAGGGAAGTCAGGCAAGAACTAGAGGAAAGCTGATCACAGGTTTGCTCTCTCTGGCTTGCTCAGTGTGCTTCCTTATCCAACCCAGGGCCACCTGCCCAGAATGACACTGTACGCAGTGGGCTGGGTCCTCCAGGTCACCCACCCAGGATGGCACTGCCCACAGTGGGCAGGGTCCTCCAGGACACCTGCCCAGGATGGCACTGCCCACAGGGGGCAGGGTCCTCCAGGACACCTGCCCAGGATGGCACTGTACGCAGTGGGCAGGGTCCTCCAGGTCACCCGCCCAGGATGGCACTGCCCACAGTGGGCTGGGTCCTCCAGATCACCCGCCCAGGATGGCACTGTACGCAGTGGGCAGGGTCCTCCAGGTCACCCGCCCAGGATGGCACTGTACGCAGTTGGCAGGGTCCTCCAGGCCACCTGCCCAGGATGGCACTCCCTGCAGTGGGCTGGGTCCTCCCATATTAATCATTAATTTTTAAAAACATGTATCACAGACTTGTCTGCAGGCCAATCTGATGGAGGCACTGTCTGAATTGAGTTTCCCTCCTTCCAGACGACCACATCTTGTGCCAAATTGACAAACAAAACAAAACTATCACAAGGGTCCTTCTTCCAGTGTCTGGTCTGCTAGTGAACGTGGGAGCTGTCACTTTATCACTAGCTGAAGAAGAGGAATTAAGCTTTCAAGTCAACTATTCCAGGCCCCAAGATGGTTTAGTAAGCAAAGGCACTTGCCACAGTAACCTGCTGACCTGAGTTCAATCCCCAGAACCCACATAAAGATTGATGGAGAGAAACAACTCCACAATGTTGTCCTCTGACACACACACACACACACCACACACCACACATACACACACATACACACCACACACACACACACCACACCACACACACACCACACACACACATATACACACCGCACACACACAACACACACATACACACACATACACACCATACACACACACACATACACAGACACACACACCACATACACACACACCACACACACATATACACACCGCACACACACATACACACACCACACACACACAGACACACACCACATACACACACACACCACACACACACCACACACCACACACACACATACTCACTGTCAGTCTAGTGCTGGTTTATAAGTCACAGGGAACACTTGTATAGGCCTAGCAAGCAGGGAAAGAAGAATTCCTCATTCTTGACATCAGCTGTGTCCCTTGATGGGCCAGCACTAGAGGAAGCAGAGATGTTTTCTCTTCAGTTCACCCTTCCGCCTGTGCCTCCCACCTGCTGAACTAGAATCAAGAGAGACTGTCATGCCCTCTACATAGGTCCATGGTCAAGTGCAGACGGATTGTGGATCTGGAAGGAAGATACTGTCATGTGGGGTCTAGTGGCTAAATCTTGTATTCTCCAGGACAGATAATGAGAACAAGTACCTGTTCCATTTCACAGAGGCAAACTACCTCACTTATGTTGCTGGAGCAATTGCTCCTAAGTAATAAAAGTGATGTTCAATTTTAATGACACTTAGCAGAAATGATAGTTGTAATTCTAGTGTAATATCTATGCCCATTATCTGGATTCAGATGGATAAAAACAGCAACTAAAAATATACTACTAGCCTGTTTGTTTCTGAGACAGCATCTCATGTAGGCAAGGCAGGCCTTGAACTCACTGCACAGCTGAGGTTAACCCTGACCTTCTGATCCTCCACCCCCAACAAGCACTGGGATAATGGGTGTACACCAGCACACTCAGTCCATGGGGTCCTGGGACCCCACAAACTCGGGGCTCCATGTGTGCTAGACACTCTCTCTAGCAAGTGAGCCACACTACACTATTATTTGCTGTGCTAGGTTTACACCAGAAACATTTTCTTTATTGTCATTTGTGATTTAAACTTTATTTTGAGATTCAGAGAAAATCTGCTATGGCACGATCTGCCTCAGTTCCTTCTGAGTTATGCATTTGCTTTCTTACTTTTTAAAAATTACAATTTACTCCTCTTTCCTCACCAAAAATGTTAATAAGCCACTGGTAATTTCTTTGAAAACGTCTTCCTATCTTTTGCCACTTCCTCCTGAACATCCGTTGCACACATGTGTGAAGAAGAGAAGTAGAGATGGAAATAGGCTCTCAGCCCCCACTGCTCCGTGTTTCCTCTGCTGCTCCTTAGCATCAGGCTTGATTCGCTAGGGGAGACAATCAGTACCTCGACTTTCTGAACAGGAATCTGTATCCTGAAGAGGTCCTGGATCGATTCACATATACAGAGGGGCATTTAAGAAGTACTGGTTTTGACGGGGGGTATAGAGATACAACTCACTTGTCTCTTCCAGAGGACCCCTGCTTGGTTTTCAGAGCCCGCAAAACCATGGCAGGTTCTCATAGCACCTATAGGTGAGTACTCAGAATAGAACTGGCTCCTCTGGGAGAGGACCAGGGTTCTTGGATTCTGAACCGTCTCTCCAACCCCTAGCCTGATTTCTTCAAACCTTTGCACCAAGCTTTCCAAAGACAGCTCTGTGGCGTCTTGTTGCTGTCCCAAGCATCTCGTCTTGGATGTGCGATCTCACGTGTGCCTGGCAAGCCTCCCCTTTGCCTTGTCAGCCTAAGCGTCTGTTCCATGCACGGGTTGACTTTCGAAGGGGCTCTCTGACATAACTAAAGAAAAGGAAAGCAAGTATTCTGAGTCATTTTGCTGATCCTATATAGAGTATTACTTAGGAATAACTTAGCCTTATGTTCCCATTTTAAAAATGTTAAATAATACACAACAATTTATTAAATTATTTTGGAAGGGAGCAAAGTGCACTTCAGGTGGGGTAAACCCCAGGGCTCTCCTTAAGAAAAGCTGGTTACCAATATCCTACGTGGGGGGGGAGGGAGGGAAGAAGGGAGGGAGCACTCACGTATGTGCCATAGCATGTGTGTGGGAGTCAGAGGACAACCTGCAGGAGGCAGTCCTCTCTGCCGTATTATTGACTCTGGAGACTGAGCTCAAGTCGTCGGGCTTGATGGCAAGTGCCTTTACCTGATGAGTCATTTTCCTGGTCGGTTACTAACTTCCTATATAAGTTTTAATCATTTTCCATGTACCGTTGATATCTCCTTGTTCACCCCACCAACACTATTATAACAGAACAGAAAACAAATTACTTTATAACTAATATACCTAGAGCGATCCATGACTAATACGTGTCACTTGCTGAGTGGAGAGTTTGTTGAATGCCCTTCTCTGGCTTTGTATTTAACAAGCAGACAGTAAGACAAGCACTATTATGTTCACTGATTTAATATCTGGATACACAGAAGTCTAAATCACACCCTCAGTTCTCAGGGAAGCTCATTAAACAAATAGTTATGGGATATTTCCTATTAATTTTGCTTTAAGGTAATTGAAGAGATCTTCATTAAGTCAGTATAGGAAGTTTCGTATTGTTTGTTTCTTGGTTGGTTGGTTTGGTTTTTTTGTTTCTAAATGAGTGCTACATAGACACACCATCCCTGGGGGAAAGGGATGATTCCTTTAGCAAAGTCCTTACCATGCAAGCAGGAGGCCCTGAGTTCAGATCCTAGTTCAGATCTCTGCAACCCCATTCCTTGGAAACAGAGACAGGCTCACGCCTGGAAGCGGGCTTGTCTGCCAGGCTAGCCTGTTGGTGAGCTCTGGGTTCCGTGCAGGCCCTTGTCTCAAAAAGCACAATGGAAAAGGAAAGAGGAAGACATTTGATCTCAACTTTTGGTCTCGTAAGCGCGCGCGCGTGCGCACACACACACACACACACGAACACGCTCTCCAAAGTGCACCCATATAATAACCGTGCCCCCCACACACTACACACCACTATTTCAGAAGCTGGAAGATACGTTTTTCCTGAAATGAAGACGACTGTGGGGTGTGGCAGGACATGCCCATAATTCCCACTGCTCGGGAGTCTGAGGCAGGAGGATCGTGAGTTCTTGCCAAGTCTGGGCTACAAAGCAGGGCTCTCTCTCAACAAAATTAAATTAAAGACTTAACCACTGTTGATTTCTTGTCTTTCGATTTGGTTGTCAGAGTTCAACTCCAAGTTCAACTCCAAACACTAATTTTCTGGCTGGCATTTTCACCCTCGTATCGAATGTGACCTACTGGCCATGGGTCACCTTTAGAGTTTGTCACACTAGTGATGGAACCCAGGAGTGTGTGGACCCTGGGCAAGTCATTGTGGCTTTTATTTAAAATTATAAACAGTTTTTTTTTTCCTAAGGTGTAAGTATGAGGCAAGATAAGCATAACTTTAAGAATAATTTTTATGATTTTGTGGTTTGGCAATTTCCTCTGTGTTTCTAATGCATTCTGATGATTCTCCCCGCGACCATTTTATACCCCCTCCCATCCTACCTGCTCGACCCTGCCAGTCACTTTCCAACGCTCATGACTTTTGGTTCTGTTTTGTGACCCATTTAGTTCACCTAGGGCCATCTGTATGATCACTGGATGGGAAGTGTCCATCGGAGCCTAGTGAGGCCACCAGTGGGCACAAGGCAATGACTCCCATCTCCTCTGGTCTGTCAGCAGTAAAGAGTACAGCAGCAGGGATGGAGCCCTTCCGCCTTGCCTGCCTGTTGAAAAACCCACTCTGTCTCAGAGCCACTGCAAGCCCCTGCTGCTCCCGAGTTCCTGGTTGCAATGGTTGTGCCCCTGCCTAGCAAGGTACAGCTCAGACTAAGGATACTGACTCAGAGTGACAGACAGCCAGCAGAGCTAGAACTAAGACCTCTTCCCCACATGTTAGTTCACGCCATGTCCTCTGTTCCACGTGAGCCCAGGGCCAATCGTTTCTCCTTACCCCTGGAACATGCTGTATCTAGTCTTTAAAAATGTGGCATCTCACAGATATCGCTGCTGAGTTTCGCTGGACCTGGCCTGGTGTTTGAACTCTTGAAGGCCATGTGATCCAGCCTCACCTCCCTTCCTATTTTTAGAGATGCTTTCTTCACAGCTAAGGAACCACAATGCAGCGCATGGGTCTGCCGACATGTCAGAGCCACTGCGAAGAACAGGCCATCCAAACAGAACAGCATTTTCTCCAAGCGGATAGCAAATATATCTAGCTTGAATATGAATATGGAAGTAATAAAAAGATGAAAACCTTTGATGAGCGGAGAGCTGACTCATGCTCTCACAAAGGGCTGGTGTGAGTCCTTTTTGTTTGCTTGGAAAAACTCATTTTCTTTCGGGTACTCAGGAGAATTTAAAAATTTCTCTACTTCAAAAACATACTAATTTTATTTATTCTGTGGCAAAATATGACATGGTTTCTTATTCATTTTTTATAAATAAAACTACTGGGAAATGTTTTCAATTTTAAGGAAAATGGTGTACACGTGAGGGGCTCTGTCTCTGACTCTCATGGGCGCCCTCTGCTGGCTTCTGCTAGTTTTTATTTTATTTTATTTTTTTAAAACTTCTATTGTGGGCTTCATTTTTTTTTCACAGAATAAGATTTAAAGCACTGGGTGGAAAGAAGACATCTTTGAGAAAAAGTCTCATAAACCTAGCATGATAACACGCGCCTATAACTGCAGCACTTAGAAGATGTATGCAGGAGGCTTACGATGAGTTCCAAGCCAGCCTGAGGGATGGCATAGGACATTTGAGCTGGGACTCCAAGTGAAACCCTCTCTTAAACAACAACGGAAGGGGAGAGGAGGAACACGGGTCAGTTGGTTGAGCACTTGCCTAGTGCACAGGAAGCCCAGCACAGCATAAACCTGGCATGGTGGCACACACTTGTAATCCTAGCACTTGGGAGGTAGAGGCAGGAGGATCAGAAGTTCAGGGACATCTAGACAACGAGTGTGTGAGCAGCCTAAGATATAGGACACGTACTTTTAAATTCTTTTTCTCTTTGTTTTTCAAGATAAGATTTCTTTGCGTAGGCTTTGTTTGCCCTGGAACTCACTCTGTAGACTAGCCTGGCCTTGAACTCACAGAGATCTGCCTGCGTCTGCCTCCCGAGTGCTGGGATTAAAGGCATGGGCTTTACCTGGCCTACCTATTAAAAATTTGAAGGAATTAATTTTTCGACGGGAGGGAGGAACAAGATAGCCCATGGGTAAATGCGCTTGATGCCAGACTTGCCAGCCTCAGTTCAATACCTAGGACTCTCATTTTGTTTTGAGACAGGGTCTCAACTCACTATGTAGTCCTGGTTGGTTTGGAACTTGCTATGTAGATCAGGTTTGACCTTGAATTCACAGAGATCCACTTGCCCTTACCTCCTGAGTGTTGGGATCAAAAATGTGTGCCATCGGGCCCATAACAAAAAAAAAAATTAAGAAAATTTTTAAAATTCAGATTGGGATAAGTGGTGAAGGGGCAACAGTCAAAACAGGGCTGTGTGAAACAAGCGAAGGAAGGCCAGTAATCGGAGCAGCACAGCGCCATGGAGATACAGGCTAGCCCAGCGGAGCAGATGAGGGAATGAAGCTGAACCTTGGGTGGTGGAAGATCTGTCATGAAACCTGAGCTTACAACCTTCGTGTTCATTAGGTCTTTTCCAGGAACTTTGTCAGTTTATTCATAGACCACAGACTGGGCCTGACGGACTGGGGCACAGCTGAGAAGACCTGTACTTGCCTGGGACACACAAGGCCCTGAGACCCACCCCAGCACTACCTTTTAAATTTGCTTAAAGATCCCCACAGAGCAGCCGAGAGCCCGCGGGTCCCGGGAGAGCCACCCGAGCAGCTT
>LOEQ01002721.1:274349-286076 GCA_001685075.1 Bramus lutescens
GGAATTGAACTCAGGACCTTTGGAAGAGCAGGCAATGCTCTTAACCACTGAGCCATCTCTCCAGCCCCCTGAACTGGCTGTTTCTTGCTGTAGATTTCTCCTGTAGCTTACTCCTATCTGTTACAAATTTTGAATTTATCCCCCACGGTTCAGCACTATTTGACCATTTATTGGGCACAATTTCCCCTGTGCATTTGGGATGTATTGATAACATTCCCCAGGTATGTGTGAAAACAGTCCTATGGTCAAAAAACCTTTGTGCCACAACCAGGGACCTTGCTAATTGGATTTTAAGATAAACTATTACCAAAGGAATACAATCTTATTTACTAGGACATGCATCCAGCCGTATGATTTGTTTGGACAAGGTAAACAGTGAAAAGTAGGGCTGGAGAGATGGCTCAGAGGTTAGGAGCACTTATTGTTCTTCCAGAGGTCCTGAGTTCAATTCCCAGCAACCGCATGGTGGCTCACAACCATCTGTAATGAGATCTGGTGCCCTCTTCTGGCCTGCAGACACACATGCAGACAGAACACTGTAAACAAAATAAATAAATAAATATTTAAAAAAATAAAATAAGCAGTGAAAAGTAACCTATGTAGTACCAGAGACAATAATGAACTCTTTGCTGACCTCAGTGTCATGGCCTTTGTTCAGACACCTCGGGATAAGACTCCATGACTGGCCAGGGCTAGCTACAAAATATACCCTAACTTCATAACCCCAAAATAGAGTTACAGGCTTCCATTTCTATGGTAGGGTTACATGCTGGAAAGAAAAAAGTATCTTAAGATTTAAGATGCTCTTAATGTCACTGTGCCTTGGCGAGTGCTGAATGGGCTCCTCTGCCCCGGCCCATGCAGCTCCAGCTGCTGCTGCACCCTCTCTGAGGATACCTTTGTAACCAAATAAGTCTCCATTCCCGGAAAGCCTGGCCTTTACGACCACTAATCACAAAATGTTGAAGATGTTTTATACACTCAGAAGTATAGGATACAACACACAGTTTCCTTATTTCTCTTATTGGTTTAGTTCTACAAGGCTCCTTTATAGAGAAGATAACAAAAAGACTTCTCTTTTTACAGTTGTGGTTTGCAGACCACTAGTTCCGGGCCAACTGGAAGAAAGTGATCTTTTCTTCCTATCTGGATTTATTACACTGTGAGTTGTTGGACTGACTCTGTTTCTTATTATTTGCTTAAGACATGGTAGGTGACCTTCAGATGGATGCCTGCAAGATTTTGTGGGTCTTTATAGTTGGGTAAGAACAAAGAGAACAGAAGCTGGAGCAAAAGTTGGAGCAGAAATGTCCCAGAAATTAGTAGAGATAAGAAGAAAAAGGAAGAGGAGAAAGAGGAGGAGGAGGAGAAGGAAGAAGGTAGCAGAGAATTGGAACTGGAATTAGAATTGAGACAGAGAATTAGAGCTAAGAAGTTATAGACAAGACAGAAGAGTTAGAATAGAGAATTAGAGCTAAGAAGTTATAGACAAGACAGAATGATGTAGGAGGGTCATCTCACTATGTGTTACTTTCATTGGTTAATAAAGANAATTAGAGCTAAGAAGTTATAGACAAGACAGAAGAGTTAGAATAGAGAATTAGAGCTAAGAAGTTATAGACAAGACAGAAGAGTTAGAATAGAGAATTAGAACTAAGAAGTTATAGACAAGACAGAAGAGTTAGAATAGAGAATTAGAACTAAGAAGTTATAGACAAGACAGAAGAGTTAGAATAGAGAATTAGAACTAAGAAATTATAGACAGTTGTGGCACAAGAATTAGAACAGAGAACAGGAAGAGAGAACTGTAAAGAGACATGGATATAAAAACATGTTGTGAGTAGATTCTTTTTCTTTAACCTTCAGATTTTAGTTCCTTCGCTTATTGTAGCATCTTTTTTTTTAAACTTTAGAGGCACATCCTTTAAAGTTTTCAATAAAATTCAGACCAGAGAAAATGCTTTCTAAATTCCTATATTTATTGTTGTTTAAATAATAATAGCCCCCACAGGCCCTTATGTTTGGTCACCAGAGAGTGGCATTATTTGAAAGGATTAGAAGGATTGAAAGGTGGACCTTGTTGGAGGAAGTGTGTCACTAGGGGTGGGCCTTGAGATTTCAAAAACCTAAGCCAAACCGAGTCTCTCTCTGCCTATAGATCAAAATATAGCTCTCAGCCACTGCTCCAGTACCTGCCTGCATGCACCCACACTCCCCACCATGATGATAGTGAACTAAATCTCTGAAACTGTAAGCAAGCCCCCCATTAAATATATAATAAGTGTTGCCTTGGCCATGGTGTCTCCTCACAGCAATAGAATGATGTCTAAGACAGAAGTTGGTACTGGAAGTGGCTGACCATGCTGTTTATCCTAGGAATATGGAAGACTTTGGGACGTCAGACTAGAAAAGTGGTTGAACACTTTAAGTGGGGCTTATTGGGCCATCCTAGTAGGAGCATAGAAGACAGTGGTGTTGAGAAAAATGTATATTATGATGGCCCAGCTCAAGAGGCTTCAGAGGGGAAGATTAGTAATTGGCTTAGAGACTTGCAGAAAAAAAAAGCTTTATATCCTTGTCCAAAAAAAATCTGCCTAAGGCCAAATTGTAGAGTTTTGGATAAATGGCATTGGTAGAGGAGAGACTTCAAGATCCCCTAGACCATGCTGTGTGGTTATTAGTGGTCACTCTTATGCAGATCAATAATGAAAATGAGCAAACTGGACAAAGAGAAATAGAAAATATACAGCTTGAGAAAAGGAGCACCAAGAAGTGTAATGGAGCTAAGCCTAGTGCATAAAGAGATTAAAAACAATAAACTTAAAGAAAACCCTGATGTGGAATGGAATGAAGGGAGTGGTGGCCTCAAGGAAAGACTCCATCCAGCTCAGCCTCCTACTTGCGTAAAAGAGCTGAAGAAGAGCTTAGGTAGTGAAGGAAACCATGGACAACAGACTGCTGGTGCGCGTGCAATTGAACAAGGGGCTAAGTCCCAGCCCCAGCAAGCAGCAGAACATCACAGCTGTAGCCATGTGATTTCTGACTTAGAGTCAAGCATATAAGGAAGGGATTATGGGCTATTCCTCTGCGACTAAGGAAAGCTGTCGAGGCCAGGCATGTCAGGCTGTCCCTGAATGGAGGCCTAAATAGGTCATTGTATGAAGCTATGAAGGTGAAGCCTGAATTGCCTTGGAGACCCTAAGATGTTGGGAATGGCACAGTCATGGGCTGCTTGGGAAGCTAAGTTGCTAAGAGGGAGTGAAACCAGCCAGAAGCATGTTGCAGTCAACAAAGCTGAAAGGAGTTGGAGATCTGAAGAATGTGTTGACATTAGACATGAGATGCAGTTTGGTTTTCGATCTTGCTTTGGTTCAGTATTTCCTCGCTAGCTCCTTTTCCTCCCTTTTAGAATGGTAATGTATATTCTGTGCCGCTGTATGTTGGAAGTCTGTGATTTGCTTTTTGCTTTTGCTTTCCTGTGGGATTACAAAGAGATTGCCTTGAGTCTCAGAAGAGACTTTGGACTTTGAAAGTCTTGAGACTAAAACACTATGGGGACTCTTGAAGTTGGACTGATACGTTTTCACATCATTATATGGCTACAAGCCTACGGGGAGCAGGAAGTGGAATGTGCTGCCTCCTGGCATAATGATAAGCCCCAGAAGATGGAAGCAAGTCCCCAGTTAAATACTCTGTCTTTTAACATTTGTCATGGTCATGGTGTCTCTTCATAGCAAGAAAATAGTGATTAAGACAATACTGATATGAAGTAAGCATTATATTCAAGTCTGGGGACTGGAGAGATGGCTCAGAGGTTAAGGGTTAAGGCTTTTCTTCCAGAGGTCCTGAGTTCAATTTACAGCAACCACATGGTATCTCACAACCATCTGGTGCCCTCTTCCAGCCTGCAGGCACACATGCAGGCAGAGCACTGTACACATAATAAATAAATAAATCTTAAAAAAATATTCCAGTCTGTTAGAGTCAGTTTGAGACCTTGTTTTCAGAACTGATTCTTCTCTGGTTGCAATAGTTCGAGCCCATGCTCATCTTTTCTATATTACCATTGAGAACAGATGAGGAGCTTTATAGACAAGGGCCAGTCTATGGCAGGTTTCCCTTGGACAGGGACAAATAAAGTGCATCCAGACAAGAAGTTAGTGTCATCAGGGAGGTCACGGAACCACCTGTCTGTGAGACAAAGACAAGCTAGAATCATTCTAGGGGAGAGGATTCAAGCTGTGACCTGGATACAAAGAAAGTGGCCAGTGACACCCATGGGAACCAGAAAGTGTAGGCAGGGAAAGGGACAGAGGAGAGCTTCCAGGTGAACCCATTTTATTTCCAAACAAGATTCCAAACATAAACAAATTTTCCCAGTGCCAAACTGGATCTTCAGTCCATAAAATGTATTTGTTCCTAAAACTCTTCATAAAATCTGCCTTCCCCTTTGTAGTGGGAATTGGCAAACAAAAAGCCAAAGGTTAGAAGGTCATGCACAAAACAGTCCATTCACCATCTTTAGGCAAGTCTTCAGGTTCTCACAAATGAGCATGAACACACCACGAGGAATCGTACATCACACTCTGCAGCACCTCAAGATTCTCCTTCATTTGTTAAAGTTCTGATTCAAAGATCTTAGTATTCCAAAGTGTAACATTTCGTAAAACAGGAAAATGAAACCAAGCTATGATACACTGAAAAGGGATCGTTCGTGGAGCATAACAAACCTCTAAGAATAAAAGCCCAAGTATGGTATCAGATACAGGGTGGTCCCTTTGTCCTCTTCATTCCCTTTTCATCTTTGAGAGCTCCTCAGACATCTGCACACATTTATTGCCTGTGATTTTTGCAGAATTTGGCTCACAGTTGAGGAAGAAAATGCCATTTTAAGGAATTCTGTGAATATGTTACATTTTCCTCTTTCTTCGAGGTAAAATCAAAATATATTTCACACCTTTAAATGATGTAGATGAAAACAGCAATGAAGGTCCAGGCGTAGCTCAGGGTAAAGCACTTTACCAAGTATAGAAGGACCTGGGTGCCGTGCCCAGCACTGTGAGAAGCTGGCTGTCACTCAAGCAAGAACTAAAATCTCAGGCTTTAAAAACACCTTGTGATTTTTTCCCTCATAACCTCAGTTGAAGATGGGCATCAATTTATATCTTAAATGTGAACAGAGGTAACACTGTGGAGGCATTGATGCTATGTGGCCAATTTTTAAAAATCTATTCATAAGCAAAATCAGTGTTTAGAGACGAGCATGTTGGTGTATTCAGAATTACGACCTATCAAAAATTAGCAGAGGGAAGACTGATGTTTGAAGTGACCTCAAAGATCCAGTAGTTCTGCGCTCAGATTTCAGACAAGGGAGACCAGCGACAATGGCTTGAGCACATCAGCAAGGTTACCTATTACAATATTTTCATATGCACACAGCACACACAAGCACACGCATTTGTTTATGTATAAAGATGCTAGCATCTTTTACGATAAAGAAAGTCAGAGTAAAAGTGTTCACTTGTCTCATTTCTGGAAAGAGGAAACACCCATCCTTAGTGAAGTGGGAGGCTCTGCTGCTCTCTTTCCACGATGGCCTGGACCATGACTTGGTTGAGTGTTCTCTGTACCGTCCTGAAATGCAGCACGGATTGTGGGCAGAAGTTGGAGCAACAGGCAGGAGGGCTGGGTGTTCAACTCAAATCTGATCTGTAATTCCTTCCTATGCCCAAGATGCCCACACTGGCAGTGAAGACCATTTATGATGGTAAGGCTGGGCAGTTGGAAATTCTAGAGCTAAGTGGAGAAACACAGGGAGTGGGCAGTGCTGGCCTTTCACTCAGGGAGATGCCATGACGGTTCTCCTGGACATCATGGGCACAGATGACCATGAGTACCCGTCAATTATTAAACTACAGGTCAGGTATCCCGCACCTGAAAATCTTGGAACCAGAGCGTTTCAGAGTTTTAATTATTCTAGACTTTGGGATATTTGCATATATATAAAAAATATCTTGAGGATAAGACCCAAATATAATTGAGACATTCATCTGTGCTTTTTATACACCTTACCTACATAGCCTGAGGGTAATTTCACACAACAAGTTTAATAATTTTATACACAAAATAAACATCCATGGTCTGGAATTTTCTATCTGTTCCATCAGACCAGACTCAAAATTCTGGATTTTGGTATAGTTCCGATTTGGATTAGGATGGTCAGACAGCATTACTTAGAGTCTGTACTAGGTAAAAACATTTCTAATTATCCTAATTTACATATGCATATAAATATTGAATATTTGATCCTTACTACTACTACTATCTAGCTCCTCACAAAATTACATGTGGATATAACTCTATGGTACTTTTCTTTCAAAAATACTTCTTATCTTAATTTTTTTTATAATAGATGTCTTTCAGAAAAATTCTGTTTAGCTATGTATATTAATAATAAATAACTTAAAAAATAAACAACACACTATACCAAATTTGTCTAATTTTCAGCTACACATGAAAAAATTGAGTTTTCAAGAATGGACTAGCCCTTCTTCCAAAAATGGACTAGACTTCTAAAAGTATTATTTTTAGTATTTCTCATAATTTAAGGTATTATTTAAGCATAATTTATTTCTTCACTATCCCAAATATATACATACCACTCTTAGTAGTTTACGCCAGGAGAGTATTCCTAAGTAACAACAGGCTGTTTGGTTTTTCTATCTTTACTTATTTCATAATAAGAAACCTACTCTACATTTAAACAAGTTTGTCTCCAAAAGATTTTCCCAGGGACACATCAAGTACATGCACCGTTCTCCTTTTCCAGTGTAGGTGCAGAAAGGAACTTTCAAGTTTTCATTTAGCCCGCACTGAATGTACAGCATCCTGTTCATAAATTAACACTCTGAGGGAAGAAAAGCCTTTGAGAAGTCCATCGTGCTAGAAATCCCGTGAAAATTCCCACAGGAAAGAGCCATTGTCAGAGGCCGTCCCTGGCACTGCTTTGGAGCGCCCCCGAGTGCCCGGACCCTGCTCTGCACCCATGTCAACCTGGGGAACTGAAGAAAAAGCTCACATTTATTCAGTTCCATTAGAAGTTATTACCACACCCACAGCTGGAAAAGTTCTTGTGGGAAGGAGACAATAGAGACGGACCTAGGACTAATTCTAGCTCCTCAAACTGTGACCATTCGTACCACGTGGACTACAATAAAGAATAGAGAAAATGGCCGAGATGTTTTTAAACTTGCCAGTGAGTCACTTTTACAAAGTAGATTATCATAAAGTCTGCAGGGTACAGGTTCAAATACACATGAGAAACAAGGGAAAGGAGCCGATCCTTCCAAAGCGAACGGAGGTCAAGAGCCTCGTGCATCTGAGGAGGTTACTTCGTCACAGGTTTTGATCCAGCCACTTGATGTAACTATTCCTAGTCCGGATGCCCACAGAGAAGTTAGTCGGCCAGCTTGTGAAAATCATACAACCATGAAAGCCATCCTCAAAGTGGTCCAAGGTCACGTTCACACCTGCACTCTCCAGGCGCTTAGCATACATGATCCCGTCATCCCGCAGGACATCATGCTCGCAGGTGAGGATGTAAGTCTTCGGCAGGCGCTGAAGCACTTCCTGGTCTGCGATGAGCGGGGAGGACGCGGCATCCAGCAGCTGGGGGATCTCCTGGGTGATCCTGGCATCACCTGTGGTCTGCACCACAGGCTTGTAGTTCTTTCTGATGGACGGGGGCAACAGGGATGTCCACTCGAGACGGGCCCTCAGGGCTGTAGCCTTTTCCACATCCAGTGACGTGTGGTTGTTCACAATCATTGCCTGCACGAAGTCATAGTTGCCTTTGAAGTAGTCCACCCAGTACTTCACCATGACGTGGCGGGGCAGGATTGGAGTGTTCACGTTCTGCTGATAAGACGGTGTGTTGAAATCCAAAGCCTGGAGGACCGGGTAGATTAACGCCTGCAGTTTGAGCTTGTTTTTTAGGCTGTCAACGTAAGTAAACTAGAATCGAAGAAACATATGATTTTATTTGCATTGGATACTTTTCTAGAAAGCGGTTTACAGAATGTTTTAAATAAATGAGTGGGTTTTTTAGAATTAAATAAAGCATTCCATATCACCAAGCTAAGGTCCTGGACAACTCCTAAGGAACATTTACTATTTATGACTTGCAGTTTTGAATGAGTTCACTGTTACGTGACCCCCGAGACCGCTAGGTCCCCAATAATGCTCTACTTGTTTCTATCTATCTTTCAGTACTTACACACCTTGGTGCACATTACATGTGAGTAAATTGTGGACCTTACTCTACCTGGGGTGACTATATTGTTCCACTTTGTAAATCCAGCATTTAAAATTCTGCTTGTGTATACCACATCTCAAAAGGAGATGGGAAGACTCATGGTAACCGAACTTTTTACTCCTATTAGACAACAAATGGCAATGATTTCTGAATTAGGGGAAAAAATCACAAATCTTCCTCCTTTAGAGAAGGATAGAGTGTGAATACAGGGATGGTGGGACTCCGGAGTTCACAGGTACTTGGCGACAGGAGCTTTTAGTCTCTATGCTGGCACAGTGAGTTCACACAGGCAAGCAATGAGCGCATGCTCAGAGGGAGCCCGAAGTGGAAGGGGTGAGACTTCCCATCCCAGCAGCCTCAGTTCACCTGTGACTCTGCATGGGGTGACGATATTGTCCCATTTTGTAAATCCAGCACTTAAAATTCTGCATGTGGATGCCACATCTCAAAAGGAGATGGGAGGACTCATGGTAACTAAGAACCTTCACTTGGTTTTAGAACCCATCTCCTGGTAAGATGTTTGTGAGAACTGTGTGCACGTGGTCTCACTAAACCCTTGGATGACATCATCTTCACATTTCCAAGGCTCATAGAACAGAGGGATTCAGGCATGGACTTACAGCTCTCCAAGGTGGACCCCAAATTCTGTGTATCTTTGAGGCCTATGAACCAGGCATGGTGGTACGCACCAACAACCCCAGCACTCCAGATGGCTAAGGCAATAGGACCAGAAGCTCTAGTCCAACCTGGGCTACATAGTAAGACAATGTCTCAAAACACAAATAAATTGGGAGTGGTGGTATGGAACTGTAATCTCAACACTTAGGAGGTGGGGGCAGGAGGATCAGAAGTTCAAGGTCATTCTAAATTACTTACATAGAAAATTTGATACTACCCAGGGCTACTAGATGATCCCTATCTCAAAAAACAAACCAAAAACACCAAATAATAATAATAAATGAAACTTTGGAAAATGGCTTAGCGTTTTAATTTCTCTTAAAACTCTACGAAAACAATTACAGGCATGGAAATTTAAGTCAAAATATGCCATTCTGCAAGTCACACAGTGCCAGGTAGGTAGGGCTATTTCATGCCCACACATCTTTCTGAGCCTCTTCAGAGACACTCCTCAGCTCCCACTTCAAGAACGCTCCCAGAGCAGCCGCGAGGGTGCTAGCCCCATGCTGAGCAGCCCCACCAGGAGCACAGGAGCATCAGCAGGGCATGCTCAGCCCTCCTCCAACCCTGCTACAGCAAGCACCCTGAGGCAGCGCTGTTACCTGTTGTCCAAGGGCAGCGGCCAGATTCCCACCAGCACTGTCTCCTGAAACAGCAACTCGGCCAGGGTCCACCTTGTACTTGTCTAAGACTTCTGGCCGCAGGAAGTATCTTGTGGCACGGACGACATCATAAATTTGCTCAGGAAAGTAGACCTGTGGAACAAGCCTGTATCTGTGAAGACAAAAGCAGTGTTTATTTTAGGATGTCACCACCACACTTTAAAGGCGACTCAACATTGACAGAGACAAAATGCAACTTTTAAAAACCAGAAAAAAGAGAAGAAATTAAAATAAATGCAAAACATAAAACTAAATCATTCATTTTCTTGTAAAATAGTTAGAGTTGGCAACCTGGCACTAACCAAAATCCGGAGAAAATAAATGCTCAGGCTGGGTCTCCTGGTTGTGCTCAGCTGTTAACTTGGCACAGCCAAGAGTCACCTGAGGGAGTCTCAACTGGGGGACTGCCACCATCACACTGGCCTGTGAGCACAGCTGTATCTGTGGGGCGTTTTCAGCAAACTGTCAAACAGTGTGAGGCAGGAAGGAAGTCCCACTTATCATGACTCAGCAGTGGTTGTTGGTTCAAACTCCACGAGCCCAACACTGAGCAGGTTATTTTAGGCATATCTAAGTGAAACACAATTTAGAGCAAAGTTTCCTGGTGCACAGCAAAGCTTAAGGAATGTCTGCATCCAAACTTTATAACCACATAAAGCACACGTGACCTCTCCCATAAAGAGGGGTTCTATAGATGGACTGAATGTGACATCTTAAGGGCCTGGAAGTCTCGGTCATATAGATAGAACCAAGGTCACCAGGCTATTAACCTCACCCATTCTCAGGCTTTGGGAGAAAATCAGGTTATATATTTCGTTCTTCGAAGAGACAACCCTGGGTGTTTAACATTCCTGGTTCCCAGGAGGGGCTGGAGACTATGACTTCAAGAAGCTCTGTGGCCCCTACAGGTTGAGTTCAGCTTGGATTAAACAGTAAGATCCTATGTCAAAACCAAACAAAGCAAAACCAAACCAGGTTTCGGACATCGAACTTCCCATGAGATGCAATGTGCGATGCTCTTTATTAGGACACGGCGGCTCCATAATGGATTTAGGGGTTATTTCTGAAAGTCTACACACCACTCATGGCAGCTCTGGGTTAAAAGCTACCTAAACAGCATTAACTAATTCACTAGTCTCACGTCTACCATAATTCACTTGATAGATACAATAAATAAATACGGCTGTCTCTGCTGAAGAGATCCGTGCCAGCCTGCTGCTAAAGCCAAGAATGCATGCGCTTGCTGGAACACTGGCTAAATGTCGTTTTTAACTGGAAAAGGAAGGCTAAGTTAGCAGAGCCTCGTCTAGACCTTGTGGAACATTTCTGGGGCTCCTTCAAGGACACTGCAAGGGCAGACTTCTTCATCTTTTTCTGTGAGGTGTTTCAGAACTCTGATCTTGACAAGGCCACACTCAACAGATAGTTGAGCAACAAAACCAACAGGTCAGTCTGCACACCGGCTCAGTCTCCAGTCCCCTCCTGTGCTGAATTTCACCTTTCCTTTATTAAGTCTTAACTGGGAATTTTGACTGTAATTCTACTTGCTTCTGGGGCTAACTAACTTCAAGCAGTGCCTTGGGTTGGGCACATTGTAATCTCAATCGCTTAGGAGGTTGAGGCAAAATCCCAACTTCAAAAGTCCCGCTGGGTTACATGAGGAGTTCAAGCCCAGCCTGGGAGACTCGGTGAGGCCTTGACATAAAACAAAAAATAGAGAAAAGGGTCTAGCACACAGCTCGACATATGTAACATGCACTACTCCTCCGTGGGGTTTCACCATTTATTCCACTAGGTGGCGCCATCTCTCAAGATTGTATTTATCCATACTCTTCCATGTAATTTCTGATTGGAAAAAAACAACAAACACCCCCTCCCCCGTCGCCAAACAGGTGCATTTCAGGAGTCAAGACACAAAATAATGGTTTTTTTTCATTCTATCACCATCTGAGTTATGGTTTCTATCTATTGCAGTGACAAATCACCATGAGCAAAAAGCATGTTGGGGAAGAAAGGGTTTACTCAAGCAGAGCAGGAACCTGGAGGCAGGAACTGATGCAGAAGCCATGGGGG
>LOEQ01002722.1:32969-48825 GCA_001685075.1 Bramus lutescens
AGAGGAGAAGGAGGGAGAGAGAGGAAGAGGGAGGGAGAGAGGGAGAGATGGGGAAAGAGGGAGAGAGTAAGAGAGAGAGAAAGAGAGAGAGAGAAGGAGGGAGAGAGAGGAAGAGGGAGGGAGAGAGGGAGAGATGGGGAGAGAGGGAGAGAGGAAGAGAGAGAAAGAGAGAGAGAGGAGAGAGGATGAGGGAGGGGGAGAGAGGAGAAGGAGGGAGAGAGAGGAAGAGGGAGAGAGGAAAAGAAGGGAGGGAGCAGGAGAGAGAGGAAAGGAAGGGGGAAGAGAGAGTCACCCAGTCACTTGAAAGCACATAAAAGGTGCCACTGGTCAAGATCTCTGTTTATCCCAGGGCTTCTATTGGCTTGCAAGATATAAATTGATCTTGGTTCTGGTTATAAGGGAAAGGCAAGTGTTTTGGTCTCAGACATTATAATTTCCTTTCTGCTATGGCAATGCTCTCCACAAGACTAGAAAGTAGTAAAATTTATAGCACAAAACTCTACAGAAACCTATTGTGGGATATTTGATCATACTACGTGAAACTGTGTCTCTGTTTTGTTCTGATTGGTTTAGCTGAATGTCCGATAGCCAGGCAGGAGAGAATAGGCAGGACCTCCAGGCAGAGAGGTTATGCTTTTGTTTCCATAGGAAACAAAAAGATATGGATTTCTTCAAAATTAGTAAAGATCAGATTCAATGCCCACATTCAGAAGAGGTGGGGTGGGTGGTTTTGTTCATTCAGTGGATTATGGATATTTGTCATCATTTATAGGGGTTGGTTGCAAGTTGTTATTGATTATGGTCAGGGAGATTAGATTAATGGATCTCTTTCTGAGAAAAAAGAAAGAAAAGAAGGGGGATATATGTAAAAGGATGCTGTGGGACAATGGTTTATACCCTGTCACTTGTATTTTAATAAAACACTGATTGGCCAATAGCCAGGCAGGAAGTAGAGGTGGGGTGACAAGAACAAGAGAATTCTGTGAAGAGAAAAGAGTTATTCTGCAGTTGTCACACAGACAGAGAGGAAGCAAGATAAGAATGCCTTGCTGATGAAAGATACCAAGCCACATGCCTAACAGAGACAGGATTATAGGTTAAGATGTAAGATATAAGAGTTAATAAGAAGCCTGAGCTAATAGACCAACCAGTTTATAAATAATGTAGACCTCTGTGTATTTCTTTGGGACTGAATGGCTGCAGGGCCAGGTGGGACAGAAACCTCAGTCAACAAAAGGAGACTGTTCTTTAATTCCCCATCTGCCTAGACACAGGAAAAAATATTAATTGCAACATTGTTTGGCCAATGACTTAGGTGCATTCCTAGCTGTCACTTACATCTTAAATTAACCCATTTCTATTAACCTATGTATCTCTATGAGGCTGTGGCTTACTGGTAATGTTCTGGCATCTTTCTTTTTTAGAAGCTACATTGAATATCCTTAATTCTGACTATTTTTTCTCTGCATTTTTGTTTGGACTTCCCACCTAGCTTTATTCTGCTAAGCCATTGGCCAAAACAGCTTTATTCATCAACAATAAAAGTTACACATGTACAGTCTTTGTTTAGAGTGTTAGCTAAAAGTTGTTATAGATAATGGTCAGGAAAAAAGCTAAACAAATGAGATTAGGTTCAGGGTTTTTATTTTGAAAAGAAAAAGGGGAAATGGTATGAGATAATGCTCTTGTATACTATTAAGATCTATCACACATATTAGTTTAATAAAATGCTGATTGGCAAGTAGCCAGGCAGGAAGTATAGGTAGAGTGACCAGACTAGGAGAATTCTGGGAAGAAGAAAGGCAGAGATGCAGTTGCAATCCAGATTCAGAGGAAGCAAGATGAGAATGCCTTACTGAGAAAAGTTACCAATCCATGTGGCTAAACATAAAAAATATGGGTGAATTTAAGTCATAAGAGCTAGTTAGCAATAAGCCTGAGCAATAGGCCACACAATTTATAATTAATATAAGCCTCTATATGTTTATTTGGGACTGAATAACTGTGGGACCAGGCAGGACAGAAACTTCCGTCTATAGATATAGGAATGATATGATAATAGTGTGAATTTCTGAATCTACTTTTAAACTAAAAAGCAACGATTGATCTCAAATGTTTTACATTGGCATGAATTTTTCTATGTTGATACATATTTAATGTTATTCTTGTTATACCATTCTGTATATAAGCATCTACTCTTGTTTAAGGTATTGTACCTATGCAGTACCTCATTTAAAATTAATGTATAGTTCTAGTCCTTGAAAGTTATTCTTGAAAACTAGGATAACTAAGAAATGCAGGTTAGTAGTTAGTCTATATCAATCAAACCTGTACTCATGTTAGGGTATGTTTTCTAGGTTAAATGGAGATATATTATATATATGTATGTATGCATGTGTATATATGTGTGTATATATATGTATATATATATGGTCTTCAAGACTTCAAAGACCTATAGGATATGACATTTAAGATGTTTTAGTAACATAAGGCTTTTCATGGCAGTGGAACACACCTAGTCATGGTAGTACCATTCTACTTCAGAGAAGATGATGGGCATCTAAGAAAGTGACTGCTGAAGATTGCCAAACAAGGTAGGACAGTCCTTCAGAATTCTTCACAGAAGAGTCCGTCAGATATTCTAGGCCTGTAGGCCAAAAATGGATGTCATTTCTATAGTTTTGGAAGTTGTTTGCTCTGCACTTCCTGTTTACTCGGGCAATATTATATTCTTTTTGAGTTTCTAATGGGGCTGAAGACTAGATAATTAGAATTTTACAGTTTTCCTTGTTACCAAATTCAGAAAAAAACTTATAAAGGAGATGTTAAGTTTATAAGGTTGAGAATCATAAAGGTTTAATTTGTTTATCTAAGAAAATGTTTTAAAGTCTGAAAAGGTATTTTTAGGATGGAAATACAAGTTACAATAGAAAGTAGTTTAGGTATAAAACTTGGGACTCATCAAGATATGATAGATAATAAAGTATTTTCTCTGAATTTGCCAAATACAAATGGACTGGACATTATGATAATTCTTACTTGACAATTGTTCTTTTAGTATATAGTTTTCCTATGTTAGAGTTAAAAATCTTCCCTTTTTATTTAGATAAAAGGGGGAGATATTGCAGGATATTTGATCACACTGTGTGAAAAATGTGTTTTCTTTAACTCTGATTGGTTTAATAAAGAGGTAAATGATCAATAGCTAGGCAGGAGAGATTAGGTGGGACTTCAGGGCAGAGAGAGGAACTCAGAGGGTGAGAATCTAGGTGCACAAGGGACAGAGGGAATTGGCCAAATAGAACAAAGGAAAGGTAAAAACAAAACAAAACAAAACAAACAAACAAACAAACACAAAACCATGTGGCAGAATGCAGATTAATAGAAACAGGTTAATTTGAGTTATAAGAACCAGTTATGAACAAGCCTAAGCTAAAGGCCAGGCTTTCCTAAATAATAAGAATTCTCCATGTCATCATCAGGGAGCTGGCAGTCCCAAAGAAAGCCCAATAAGAAAGTCTGACCTCGGAAATCAGCTTGTTTCCACTCTTCTAGTGAGTGCTATCCTGCACTAAACCACACATGTGATGTTGTAGCATCTTTCACAAGGACGGTTCTGAGAAGCACATGATAACCCTTGAAAGGTTGCTCTCAAAAATAATGCTTTCCATAAATAAAACTGAGAATTATATAAATGTAGCTATTAAACGCTGTACTTTTTTTGACAGGTTTTCCCTATGATGCCCTTGGCTAAGCCAGAACTCCATACACATCAAAGAAATTTGCTTGCCTCTAATTCTTGAGTGCTCGGTTTAAAGCTATATGTCATCACATTGGACACTAATTTATGTACTCTTATTAAAAAACAAAATTACATGGCTAGCTTTTTAGTTCTAGAAGAATATTTTCTGTTTGCTGAAAAATATATATCTGCATCTTTAAGAAAGAGATATGAAATGGATCTCCTATCAGAACCTGTTAATGATTCTTAGAGGAAATGATGAAATTAAATCTAAATTAAATTATTTCAGAAGTCCACTTAATTCTATGTATTTAATCAACAAAGCAAATTTCATGAGAATCAAGAAAAGCATCTGTACTTCTGTTTTCAGCCACATGAGTAAGCAAATATTTGGTTACTTAGAAAATATTCAATAAAATCAAACAATATTTGCTGCTATTTTATTTCAATCATCGAGGGACATGCTCTTTAGGAAGAAACAGGAAAATATGAGAATGAAACCCTAGAGAACACAGAATAATTACATACAAACCTATGTTTCAAACATAACCATAATTGCATTCTTATTATATGTCTTTTGGATTTTTATATATGTGAATTATCGATGCAGTTAAATAAACTGAGCTAAAATTACATGTATTATTTTACTTTAAATTTAAAAAATTATTATTTTATGCACATAGTCGTTTTGCCTACATGTATGTCTGTGCATCAGGTGCATGTTTGTTACCTATGGAGTCAGAAGAAGGCATTGTATCCCTCAAAACTGGAGTTACAACCATTGTGAGACACTGTTGGGAATCTGGGTCCTCTAAAAGAATCCAATGCCATCTCTCTAGTCCATTATTTCATATTTTTTTGCCTTCAATAATATTTGTGACTTGTTGTCCTTCATTCTACAACAACCAGTATCTGACAATCATCATCACCAATATGTTCTTTTTTAAAAATTTATTTATCTTTATTTTATCTGCATTGGTGTTTTGCCTGCACGTATATCTGGGTGAGGGTGTCAGGTCCCCCGGAACAGGAGTTACAGACAGCTGTTAGCTTCCATGTGGGTGCTGTGAATTGAACTTGGGTCCTCTGGAAGGACAGTCAATACTCTTAACCATTGACCTATTTCTCCAGCCCTGCCAGTGTTTTCTTATGAATAATGCTAAAATAAATGTTTGCAAATAAATTTGTATACCCATTTTGGTTATTTTAAAAGATTAATATTTGCATTGGAATTATAAATAACTATTAAGGTTTTTGAAACGTTTAGTCTTTTAGAAGCCTTGAAATGAATTATACTCTCACAAATCATGCTAAGAAAGCTAGTACAATCATTATTGAAATCAGTGTGACAGTTTCTCAAAAGATGGAAATCAATCAGCTTCAAGACCCAGCTCTAAGTATTATTCTAAGTCACATACCCAATGTATGCATCACCCCACTTCAGGGACACTTGCTCAACCATGGTTATTGCTACTCTATTCATGACAGCCAGAAACTGGAGACAACTTAGATGTGCTTCAGCAGAAGAATGGTAAAAGAAAATGTGGTGATTCTCACAATGGAGTATTACTAAGCCACGAAAAATGGCATCATAAAGTTAGCAGGCAAATGAACGGAGCTAGAAAAAAGTCATCAGTGCTAACTTAAAGCCCAATTTCAAACCTGCCACAGAGTCAACGTGAACTGGGGACTGCAAACATGACAACAAGTGGAAAGGAAGAAGAATGGACTGAAGACTGAATGCTTCATCTCTATGACCAAGTTCAACTCAATTCACCTTGTTCAACGACTTCCAGTCTGAGTTTTCACACCCTAGGCACCTTCAATGGATTCAAGAAATAGCAAATTTCTTCATAACATCTCAAAAATGCTTTCCATTTCACTCCTATTAGAATAAAAATATATAATATGCCAAATAGCGGGAATTAGTGGGTATATCATGCTTCCAATGCATGTGCAAACTCCTTCAGAGTTTAGACAATGCACTGTATATGTGAGCAATGTCTGCTTATTCAGTCTCTGGTCCCTATCTGGTATTTTCATGCTTGTAATTCTATAATATTCTACTCCCTCTGTTCAGAGCCAAGGAGTTCTCTGTAAACATCTGACTTCTGATCTCACAAGACCTCCTAACAAACTCATGGGAAAATGCTATTTGATGTCAAGAAAAAGAATAGTTTTGAGTGATATCCATTTTTTAAATTAAAAGTTATTTCCTAAGATTGCCTGATACAGGGCAATAGTGCTCAACAAGAGTTCTGTGAGGTCCTTGTCTCCAGAGGATTAATAAGCTTTTGACCCATGTGACCCCACAGTATAAAATGAGTGGCGAGAGCTAGGGAAGACTGAAGTAGGCATGGCCAGCCATCTTGGAGCACCACTTCTGACCAGGTCACTTCAGTCCTGACACTTTCCTACACGTGTGCCGAACCTGGCCATAGTAGCATGTAGCAGGTGGTGTGTCTGGGTTGTCCTCACCGGAAAGCTTCACCACACGGTCAGCTCAGTGACAGAAAGGCCAGGCAAATAACGCAGCCAGCCTCTCAGTGTGTCCCTTGTTGGGCTGCAGGAACCACAGTCTTATTGGAAGGGCTGACTTGAAGTTGTTAGAAAAAAGAAAAAAAATTTTGTACTTTACAGAAGACAAAGTCTATCAAGTGCCCATAAAAAGAGAGATTATGGGGGAAGGAGCTAAATTCATTTAGCCCCATTGACAACGAGTATACAGAGGAACTTGGCTTCACTCTGCTGTGTGGATTAGCCATAATTTTAAAATCTGTAATTTTCTGTTATCCCAGACAGCCTTTTATTTATGTGGATAAACTGAAAATTGACTGTAACTGTGAGACCTAAATGATGCCAAGTGGCACTCTTTAGAAACCATGTGACTTGAGATGCTTCTCGCACCGGATCACTCAAGTCACGTTTGCTCACGGCTAAAGAATGTGCTATCACTCACAATCCCCCCACGCTGAAAAACAGCTCTCGTTTAAAAACAAGCCTAGTGAGACAAGACTGACATCAGCACCAAACGAGAAGTGAGAGGAATTTGAGGAAGTAGAATAAAGTTCAGCAAATGCTGGGAGATTTCCGTGGAAGCGACCGAAAGGGGAACTCCGAGATATGCCTTGCATTTGCACTGATCTGAACCTGAGTTTGCATATCTTGCCATTTCAGAGCGCATTCTGACTAAAACAGCAAAAAATACCTAGCATGCGTGGCTAATGAAGCTAGCTAGCAGCAAGGTGGGCACATCCTGTCAGTGTACACCTAGCAACAACAGAGCTGTGATTAGCCAAGTGCTTCCCACAGGTGGGCACTGGATGGAAGCTGTTTACATGAATGAACTCATTAGTCCTCCTGCCAAGCCTGTGAAGTGTGTGCTGTTCTTGACGCAATGTAGTCTACCTCTGGTTTGAGACGCTAGCCCTGAACTCACCCATACTAAAGTGCGCCATGCACTCTCTTGCCCACCTGCCCTTGAAACATTTGATCCGGAAGTCATTCTTGTGTTTGTACGTTGACCCTAGACTCTCTCCCAAGGTCAACTTTTGGGGATAATGTGCATCTTCCATGTGAACCCCTCCAAGTTCCTTTTCTCTTGAGTCAAACAAAGAAAGACCTACTGTGAAGGAGGTGCTCCTTGCTTGATATAGTAGGCTTTGCTCAGAATACCTGGCATACACATAGGCATAACCTACAAAGTCTTCCAATACCTGATTCATCTTCCAATACCTGATTCATTTACAAGGGTACTTAGTACTGAGTGTGGGTTATGTGTGCGGCTGAGGCAGTCACAGCCTATCTACTGAGGATCTTTGTAGCCTAAACCATGCAAAGTAGGTGAACATTTGAGATGCTGAAGAGGTCACTTGTCACCAATTTGCTTCTCTCAGATAGCCACAGATTGGTCTAAAATTAACACCACTAATATCACTGATTTAGATAACAGCCCCACCTCACCCCCCTACTGTACAGATATAAGCATGGTTTTGAAAAGAAACCATCAACATTCACATAGAATTAAGTGTAGTGCGCTATGATGCTAGGAAAGACAGCTGGGCTCTGAGCAACGGTAAGATAAATTCTGACACAGCGTGAATATGGAAAACTCACTGGATTGAGTCCGCAAGTGACAGTTCAAGATGAAGTATTGGATTTATTGTAAAGTGTGAACAGTAAGAGCAATGTGGTAGTTTTTCATTAAAATGGTAAATTCCCAGAGAAGCCCCCAAGGAATGATCACATCCTCCTGCGTGTATGGTACCATGTCATTACTCTTATTAAATGATTCTTGTGGTAGCTACTGCATTTTTTTTTATTTAATGGCTCCATGTGGCAAAATCAATAGCAACTTTTCTTGTTACTTTTTAATGTGCTGAGTGCTTTATATAATCAATATTGTATTTAATCTCCACAATAACTATGTTGGGAATGTGCCGTGACCATTCATATTTTAGAGGGCACTATCTCAGGCCTAGAGGATAAATTACTCCAAGTCATAGAGCTATTAAGAGGCAAAGCTGCGACTGCCCTCCTTGTTCCTTCCCTTTGGGAGAGACGTAGTTGAGACATTGTGGTAGAGATCCATGCTAAAAACAGACAAGACGTGCTAGGGAACTCAAATAGAGAACATAAATGTCATCACCTCGGCTTTATCAAAGACTTCCTAAGGCATTGCTTCCAAAGCTATTATCTATTAGAGTAACATTTAAAAGCATATAAAATCCTGGACGGCTATGGCTGGCAAGGGGCTGAAGCATTTCAAGTACATCCCTCATTTAATAAATGAGGAAGTTCAGAGGTAGTGTCTGGCTTAAAAGTCCACACGGTTATTTATTACCAGCTCTTAGGAATGTTTACGTAAAGCAGAAGATATGACATAATCATTACTGGTAACATAGGAAAGAAAGTAACAAAGAAAAACACAGTTACCTTAGCTTAGTTAAATAGTGTCTAGTCCAGCCAACTCCTCAGTCCAAGCCAAATAAGTACTTACAAAAGGGAATGCCCCCCCAAAACAGTTAATTTGAACTCCACACTTTATCCACAGTAAGCACTTAGCAAAAAGTTATTTTAAAAAAATGAATCTCTAATTTTATAATACTCATCATAACATGGAGAGCGTACATCCTTTCTTGTTCTAGAAATAAACTGTTAAAAACTTGTCTAAATGGTTAACCATGAATAACTCTTACCAGGTCCCATCCACTTTGATTTATGGTCATTAAATACAGATGTAAAACAAAAGCATACTAATTTAGACAAAAATGCATATAGTAAAAGACTTAAAATGACTATCACCCATTTGACAACTTTCCAAACTCTGTATTTGAAAGGATTTTTCGTTACTGAACCTCTTTGCTACCAGGGAGTCCAACTCAGTACAGAATTGAGCTTTCTTCAGGGAGGGGTGCCAAGGTCACCACCCATAGCAACCTGGAGAAGTCCTCTTAGGCTTGCTCAGGAACATATGCTCAGGAATTTGAATATAAACTGAAGGATATGCACAGCCTTTCCAAATCCCTCTGTGTCTACAATTGGCATCATCAGTCGCCCTCTCTTGAAAATTAGAGGGCCTGGAAATAGAATCATAGTCCTTGCTCTTCACTTCGGGAAAGCTCAAACCCATATCTCTAGTGCAAAGAGCTGTAAAACAAACAACCCGATCATCTGATGGCTGGGTGGACTGAGGGCCCCTGATCTATTCCACAGACTGAAAAGCTAGCGATTACAGTGGGACCCCCAGGGAGCCCCAGCAAGCAGCTTCTATACTTCCTTGAATTTGCATGGACAACATGAAACTGAATCTGAGCCCTGAAAATCCATGATGAATCCTTTCGCTTCCAAACTGTCTCCCTCATTAACTCTTTTTTTTCCCCCTCACTGTGGAGGAAAGGTGATAGCTTTGAAGAAGATGAAGCCCACTCTCTGCTTTCAGGGCCTAGCTGAGTTGGGTGCCCAAGCCTGGAGCATGAGATTCAGACTTTCTCTTTCTGTTTTTATGTGTTGTGATGCTGAGGACGGACCTGAAAGGTTTTGTGTCTGGTAATCCCTTACTCCACACTGAGCTACTCCCCCAGTATCCTCTACTCTTGAACTATACAGGGCTGCCTGCTAATTTAACAGGTTGGATTTGAGCCAAGCAGCTCCTCTCTCTGCAGTTCGAGCTTTTCCCTAGTTCTGTCCTGCTCCAGGCCTAGCATTCCAGAAGGAGAGGTATCCCGGCCAGCGTTTCTTTAAGCAGAGTGTGAGAGGGTCTCTGGTTCACTTTGAACTTGAATTTTAGAATATTACAGGACTGCCCACTGACTAGGAAGCTGGGCTCCTTTTTCTAGCACAAGTTTGCCAACACTGGAAGGAAAAACTCTAGTTTTGTTTGTTTGTTTTGTTTTGTTTTTGAGGATTTCACAGAGGATTTGAAGGTCCTGGGTGCAAGAGTTTCCCTTTTAATTGCTGTCCTCTATTTCACTCACTCCATCTGATGGAAATGGGCTACGGGGAGTTGTTGCTCATTTTATCAGATTTTTTTTTCTCCTGAAAATTTCTAGACCAGTGTCTGATCAGATAATCTCATGAAAGAGCTACTGCTTAGGAGATATCAAGGCCAACATCATGGCTGCCAATTCAAAAAATTAAATCTATTTTAAATCAAAGATCTTGCCTTAATTTTCTTTTTGGTCTCCAGTATATAAGCGAGTTAGTTGATAGTGGGAATTTCACGCATGCTCCTTGCACTGAAGAAAGAAATGCAGAAGCCCTGTGGTGAAGGGGATTCTGCCTTGGGCTTTGATTTCTGCAGTTACTTGTTCCAAATCTTCTCATCTGAAATGTTTTCGAACCAGAGACTAGTGATATTAAATGGCAACAGAGTGACAATTGATTTTACTGCTAAGCAGAGAAAAGCTGCCTATCAGTAGTAAAACCAAGTCCACGGTTCTGAGTTACTTTAAGGGTGAGAGCTCAGCTTGGGGGAGAATGCTGACTGGAAGCTATGCCACAGCTACATTTGCATTATTTGCCACACAGCCCAAATTTTCTGTCTGTAAGATTCCTTAGAATTGGTGATTTCCCAGGAATATCTGTGAAACTTAATATGAGCTACCAATGAAATACTATATAGACACAACACCTGTTACTTCCAACGCCAACAACTGCATTGCGAATGCGCTGAAATCAGTTGCATACTGTAAACAGCCAAGTTAAGGGGATAATAACAGCACACATTATGACTTACTGGTTTTTGTTTTCTGTGCTCAGTCTGGGACCTCGCGTACGCTATCAAACTAACCACTAAGCTACATCCTCAACTCTCATTTATTTTCAAGAACTGATTACTGATTAAGAGAGAGTGAGGTAGAGTCTAGGTAGATAACCGGGAATTATGGATAGCATCCAAGGAGTCCCACTTGTCTGCCTGTGGGATCATGTGACATGTGGATGTCATCAGTCACATGGCATCACAGTAGAGAAAAGGTCTGCTGAATCTTGTTCCTTTAATGTAGTCATTGTCTTTGACTAAATTATTATCATCTTTGGAAATTTGAAATTTATTCATGGTACAGAGCAACTGGTCACTGATGTGGGATGGCCTTCTGTATATGTGTTGATTTTATTGGTTGATGAATAAAGTTGTTACAGCCAATGGCTTAGCAGAGTAAAGTCAGGTGGGAAATCTGAACAGAGATATATAGAGAGAGTAGGCAGAGTCATGGAGATGCCACGAAGCTGCTGAAGGAGAAAAATGTCCGCTCCAAAAGCTTACTGGTAAACTATGAGACTTGTGGTAAAATAGAAAATAATAGGAATGTGTTAGATTTAAGATATAAGAGTTCAGTCAATAAGAATCCTGAGCTAATAGGCCAAGCCGTGTTTTAATTATTACAGTTTCTGTGTAATTATTTCAGGTCTGGGTGATCAGAAAATGAACAAAGGTCACCTCTAGAAATAAGACAGTTGTACTGTGTTTACAGGTATATTCCTTTGCCTATGTTCCCCATGCCCTACCCCTGCATTTACTTCTGTGTGTCCTTTGTAGAAGCCTTAGGATGGATGATCCTGTGTGTTGCTTCTCCGACAGTGTGGACTATTTTTCCTTTCTTTTTTTTTCTGAGACAGGATCTCTGTCTTAGGATTTCTATTGCTTCAGTGAAACACCATGAGCAAGAAGCAAGCTGGGGAGGAAAGGGTTTATTTGGCTTACACTTCTACATTGTATCCCATCACTGTAGGAAGTCACAACCAGAGCTCAAGCAGGGCTGGAACTTGGAGGCAGGAGCTGACGCAGAGGGGAGGGGAGTTGCTTACTGACATGTTTCCCTGGCTTGCTCAGGCTACTTTCTTATAGAACTCAGGACCACCAGTACAGGAACGACACCACCCACCATGGTCTGGGCCCTCCCGAATTGATCACTAATTGAGAAAATGCATTACAGCTGGATCTCATGGAGGCCTTCCCTCAACCTCAACGGGGGCTCCTTCCTCTCTGATGACTCTAGGCTTGTGTCAAGTTGACACAGAACCAGCCAGTACAATCTCTTACCAGTCTGGAACTCAACAAGTAGGCTAGGGTGACTGGCCTATGAGCCACAGGAATCATCCTGTCTCTGCCTGCCTCCTCACTAGGATGACAAACACATCGCTATGCTTGGCTTTTTTCTTTTTAAATTTGGGTTCTGGAGATCAAATTCAGGTCCTTACCCACTGAGATATCTCCTAATCACAATGAGCAAAGGATTTCTTGGCATAAAAATATGTAGGTCAATGAACAAAAATGTTAGCGCACAGGTTAGTGGGGGCAGGCAAATAATAAATATGACAAATGCAATATGTATTATGAGAGCCATGGAAAAGAAGGAAGTAGCCTGTGCAGTGGTGGCACGCACCTTTAATCCCAGTATGTGGGGAGGCAGAGGCAGGTGGATCTCTGAGTTCGAGGCTACCCTAGTCTACAGAGTGAGTTTGAGGGCTACACAAATAAACCCTGTCTCAACCCTTCTGCTAAAAAAGAAAAAAAAAGAAAAAGGAAGAAAGGAAGGAAGGAAGAAAGAAAAAGAAAGAAAGAAAGAAAGAAAGGGTTTCTTTCTTTCTTTCTTTCTTTCTTTCTTTCTTTCTTTCTTTGAAAGAATTAGGCACATTACGCCCATCTGGTAGGCAGTATCCCCGACTGGGATCTCAGCTCTTCTCCAACACCTTCTCATAGGCCACCTTATCCTTGACTGCTGCTGGGCACCTTCTTAACCATCAATCTCCTCTGCTTTGCTCCCAGAACCCTTTCCACCTCTGCCAAAGCACTCAGCACTGTTTTGTGCACTAGATGCGAGGGCATCTGTCTTCTCATTAGATTGGAACTCCTTAATGAAAAGAAGAGAATATGTCTTGTTAATCACACGCAGAGTCACACAGAGGTGCTGGCTGAGTGAGTGTTGGTTGACTAGTGAATCCTAAACTGAACAGGAATTGGAAAAGTTCTAGGCTGTTTACAAAAGATAATCCTGATATTGGAATTCAAAAGTATAAGTTCAGCATGGAGATACCTGATGCAGGTGCTTTTCTGGAAAATGTCCTTACCTTTTGCTCTTGAAGAATTTCTAGTTTTTACAAGTCCTACATACGAACACACCCAACAAATCAAACAAAAACTATAATATCCTCAGGAGCTTCTCTTTGTAGTTGCAATGCATTATGTGAATAGCCCAGAAATGTAGCTGCTCTTCATCACAATTCAGGCAAGGTAATCAACGTTATTGCCTTTATTTGGCAACATACCTTTGCCTGAGAGAAGATGGTTTAAGTGAGATTATCAAACTTTATTGTTCTCTTTGACAGTGAGTAAAACGTACAGAAAGCATCAGGCTGTATTCTTCTGTATTTCTTTCACAAAATATATTGTTTTGCATGTTCAAGAACCAATGAAACTTGTTGGTTTACTGTGGGTGTGTCTTACAAATAATAACACATTTTCTTGAAAGTGTTATTGTAAGGATATTTACTCCTCATGACTACTGAACAAAGCAAATCCCTGAAACTGATTTTTATTACACTTGCTGTATGAATATTGGTGGGCATGATTTTTGTTATACTCGCTGTATGAATATTGGTGGGCAGGTGGGATAAAATTCTTCCACTGAACAACTACAACATAATGATTGAATTTTACTTAAAACAGCAGTTTTTAGAAATTAAAATATTAATGAGCAATTATTACAATATAGTTATAAATTATCAGTAATGCAGCAGATTAAATTCATGATTAGCTTTTTTGAATAGAGAAATAATCACATGAAATATTAATGAATGCTCTACTAGATTGCACATTGTCTTAGTTAAGGTTTCTGTTGCTGTGAAGAGTTTCTTTTATAGAGTTTTTCTCTTATAAGAGTTGCCATCATCACAACAACTCTTATAAAAGAAAAACTTCCTTACAGTTCAGAGTTTTAATCTGTTATCGTCATTGTGGGAAGAAGGCAGCATGCAGGCAGACATGGTGCTGGAGAAGGAGCTAAGGGTTATAATATCTTGACCAAAAGGCAACAGGAAGTAATCTGAGACACTGGGCATGGCTTGAGCATATATATGAGACCTCAAATCCTGCCTCCACGGTGACACACTTCCTTTGACAGGCCACACCCACTCCCACAAAGCCACACCTCCTAACAGTGCCACTCCTTATGAGCTTATGGGGGCCAATTACATTCAAACTACCACACTCATGATGGATCCTTTTGACGAAGAGTTCTTTTCTCTTAAGGAGTCTTGCTGTGTTGCCTAGATTGGTCTCCAACTGCAGAGAAAAGTGACCCTCCCATCTCAACCATCTCAGCAGCTGGAATGATGAATATGCTCCACTCCATCTGCTAGCAGGTGAGGAATTTAAAATGGACTTTTCAAATAAGGAAATGTGTTTTCATTCACAAAGTTTTGTTTCTGATTTTTGCAATGCCAAACCCTGAGCCCAGGACCTTGCATACACTAGACAAGTGCTCTGCCACTTAGTGTTCGTCCTCCTTAATGTTTTTTAATTAAATTGAAAATTCATGTTTGTCCTATAGACATTTATTTTGTAACCAAAATACAGGTTTAACATATTTTTCAATTAATTTCCCTGATGTATAGAAAAACATTATATTCATTTTCAAAATATAATGTTGCTAAGGTAAGAATTTTCATTATTAGAGACATACGATTACATGAAGCTACATGTACATGAAGTACATGCATCAAAAGCAACAAGACAATGAGGGTGAGAGGAGGGAAAGTGTAGGTTAGAGACCAAGCCAATGGGACAGACACAGATACACACTGACAGGAGGCAGAATGCCGATGCTAGAGAAGACACGGGTACACACCGACAGGAGACAGGATGCCCATCTAGAGAAGACACGGGTACACACCGACAGGAGACAGGATGTCCACAGTAGAGAAGACACGGGTACACACCCACAGGAGACAGGATGCCCGTCTAGAGAAGACACGGGTACACACCGACAGGAGACAGGATGCCCATCTAGAGAAGACACGGGTACACACCGACAGGAGACAGGATGTCCACAGATCTCTTCTGTGCCCATGTGTGGGACAGGAGACAGGATGCCCATCTAGAGAAGACACGGGTACACACCGACAGGAGACAGGATGTCCACAGTAGAGAAGACACGGGTACACACCGACAGGAGACAGGATGTCCACGGTAGAGATTCCACATCGGCAGGTGTGGGGTCACACTTTCCTTCTATTTTATCGCTTTGGTTAGCATAGTGCTGCATATGTGTGTACACAGTTCTGCACTGAGTACTTGTTTAATTAATTGAATAACTTATACAGGAATAGCCAAATGTATATTACTTTTTGTTCTTGGGGCTGTGTCTACTACCAAAAACAGGGATAAATGGAAAAAAATAGAAATTGTGTAGAGATGACTGTTGTTTCACTTTTTCAATGTTTTAATTATCTACTTGATATCATATAAGAAAGTTTGCCCAGTCAGTGGTGGTACACAAGTTTGAACCCAGCACTTGGGAGGTAGAGGCAAGTGGTTTGAGGCCAGTATGATCTACAGAGCTTGTTCCAGAGAAGCCAGAGCTGATGCACAGAGAAACCCTTTCTCGAAAAAAA
>LOEQ01002722.1:48984-60883 GCA_001685075.1 Bramus lutescens
AAAGAAAGAAAGAAAAAAGTCACATTTATAACTGAGGAATCCTCTTTAGTATAAAAATTTTAGTTTGTTTGTTTTTCGTTTTTTGTTTTGTTTATGTTTTTTGAGACAGGGTTTCCCTGTGTAACATCCCTGACTGTCCTTTTCTACAAAACTGCCAGCTCGTTTTGTAGTACTGGTTGGCCTTGAACTCAGAGAGATCCATCTGCCTCTGCCTCCCAAGTTCTGGGATTAAAGGTGTGCACCAGCACTGCCCAGCCATTAGAGAAGTTTTCAGAGATCAAATGTGTTAATGCATGTGTAAAAATTTGAAGTAGGTACCTGTGAATGAGCATTTTTAATATGCTGCCTGAATACACACCCATGTATATACTAAATTCCTAAGTTTTGAGACCACAGTAAACACATTTACCTATAATATGGGTTCAACATGGGAGCTCAACAGATAATATCATGTTTTCATGAAAATGAAAGACAATGTTAATAAAGTGTGAAGAACATATAAGTATCCTTCAGCTATACAATCCCTTTCCCTTGCCAAGCTGAAGTTACTGGAGAGTGCAGGATTGCTCCTGTTTCTTCAGAGGCCCCGACTCACCACGACTTCACCAGTCAATATCAAGCGGGGGCTGTTATGGTGAACACCTTTGTTATCTGTCCATACAAGTGGTCTGCTGCTCTTAGATAAGAGAGGGAGCAGAGCCAGATGTGATGCTGAAGTGTAAAAACTGAACACTGTTTAGGTGTACTGTTGACTTATCTGTTCTGTTTTTACAGGGTCTCCCTCTGTGGACCAGACTGGTATAGAATTGACTGTGTAATCCCAGTTGCCGTTTAATTTGGAGCAATTCTCCAGCCTCACCCACACAAGTCCTGAGCCACCACCACACACTGTTCATACTTAGCCTTTATAGAGAGATTATCTTGAACACTATTTTTGTAGCAACATGCAAATGATATAATTGAAGACATTCAATAAGAAGGAATTTGCACATAGCACAATTTAAGAAGTGGGTAAATAGATACAACATGTAGTTTAGCTTAGAATTGCTACTTAGGAGGGATCTGGTTTCACCATAATAAAACAAATGACTAGGCCCACTTTACATGGTATCTAGTTGTACTTTACAAGGGTATTCCTGGGGAAACATCTATAGTTAGTACTCTTCTTGTGTCTTTAAGCAACAGTAAAATGAAATCAATCTTTATCTATACCCTGATTGTCTCCCTAATGCATGTGTTGCTTTTTTCTTTGAATCCACAATACAAATCAGAATATTAAAACGACATTTTAGTTTTTAGTTTTTGAGAACTTTGTACATGAATATACTGTATTGAGAGGATTTCCACCCTTCCAGCTCCTCCTCTGTCCCTTCCACTCCCCATTGAATTTATGAGCTCTTCTGCAATTATTGTTTATAACCCCAATGGGCTACCCACGTGGGATTAGATAACCTAGCAGGGGCTCATCCCTGCAGAAAATGGACTTTCCCTCTCTCAGTGGCTAATGATTACTTAAACTTCTTCCTGTAAGGGAGGGGGGTTGTGAAATTTCCCTATCCATGCTGGTATGTCAACTGGTATAGCTATAATGCAGGTCTCACGCAGACAAACATACTGTTGGGATTTCGTGGGTGAAAAATATACTGAGTGGTGTAACCTAGATACAGAAAGACAAAAACCATACGATCTCTCTTATCTGTGGATGCTAGCTCAGAATCTTTAGATTGGATTATATAATCTGTAATCTCAGGAGCTAGAAAAGTAGAAAGGCACCGGGGGAGAAGGGGAAGGAGAGAGAGTCTCTCTCTCTCTCTCTCTCTCTGATACAAATATTATGAAGGGGAAAGGAAAATGGTGCTGGAGAAATTGACTGAGAAGGGCAGGAAGGTAATATGAGGGGGAGAGAGGAAGGAAAGATGATAACACACAGGGTTTTGAAAAAGCCACAGAGAAATACTATTTTAAAACCTATTTAAAATACACATATATGGATATACATACAGTTTAATGGGATTATATCACATTGGGTGATAATATTCCCACGTAGGAGCCATAGACTATCTAACAAAAACTCCATTGCCAGGCAAGGGACAACTCTTTTTGAGTTGTAGGGGGGCATGCAAGAGGCTCTCCAACAATATAAGCTACCACCATTGCTTAGTTTTTTTTTCCCCGCAGAACTCAAAAGTAGGACACCACTGCCAAAGACACCACACACTTCAAAGGATCTGGAGGAGCTGGAGCTGGAGCTGGAGATGGCTTGGAAAGCTCCTTCCTGAGGATGGGATGCAAGCTACCAAAGGAAAAGAGTCCTACCCAGTTGTAAAGCCTGCAGACTACAAAGGCCAGGTCAGCAAGATACCCGAAGTGTATGACAGTGGCATTTATATATTGGGGTTACCAACATAAAAATACCAACAGGTATTTCATTGGACTTAAGGTAACTTAATGGGAGAGAATTCATGCCTGGTATTGTAAATCTGAGCGGTCACAAACTCTAGAGAAGAACCTACTATTTCAGATCCCACATCTGTATTAGTTCCTAACTGTGTTCTGAATACTTATCCCTATGTCCATATATCAATGGGCATCCCTCTCATCTCTCATCAAAGACGCTTCTTTGTGTAGAAGACAAGGCTACCAGAGAGATTCACGAGTGGTTAGGCATAGAGGATGATGACTGTGGGCTGTATCAGCTCTGCCTGGGGAATCTATAACACAACCCTCACACCTAAGATGCACAGAACCTCTCAGGAGATGGGGCAGAAAAGGGAAAACTGAAGGACCAAGATGGCTGCTGTGAGGCAATGTCTTCTAGTCAGGATAGCCATGCTGTCTTTAAATTCAGATATGACACTCTGTGTTTTAATGCCAGCACTGAACAGAAAGAGAGAAAGGCAGTGGGAAAGAGGGAGGAAAGAAGGAGAGGGAGGGAGTGGTGGAGAAAGAACCATGAATTATATTTTACTTGACAGTTATTTGCTTCCATGTGCTATCCAATTAAAAAGCACAGGGTGGGCTGTGGATGCTGACACATGGCTGCGGGAATTCTAAGGCATGCTGTATTATGAAGTGGGGAAGCTGGAGAGATGACTTGAAGGTGTGTCAACATAGAATGCTGAACGTGTCAAATACATGGTTAGGAGGGGAAACGAATGCTTAGGGCCAGGGAAGAGCAAGAACAAATTGGGTGACAAGGAGGAGACAGCTTTAGTAAATCAGTCGGCTCCATGCAGGCTGTGGCTTCTGAGCTGTGGGGACCAGGTTTTCATCACTTCCCCAGGCTTTTTTAGTTCTACTTCATGTTTCAGAGCTTTTCATTTATTTTTATCTTGCAGATAATATTGCTTACAGTGGTCTGTCCTGATTTTTACATCCTTATGTTTTTCACTCGAGCATCAGAATATAATTCCCCCGTTTTCACGCAGATAGAAAGGTGTTCCTATTTGAGGCATGTGTGAGTGCATGCATACATCTGGGCATTCATGTGTATAGAAAACGAGACCAGCCTCCAGGGTCATTCTCAGGAATGCATGTGTGAGTGCATGCATGCATCTGGGCATTCATGTGCATAGAAAACGGAGACCAGCCTTCAGTGTCATTCTCAGGAATGCATGTGTGAATGCATGCATGCATCTGGGTGTTCATGTGTGTAGAAAACGGAGACCAGCCTTCAGTGTCATTCTCAGGAATGCATGTGTGAGTGCATGCATGGTAGACCCGTAAGTACACATATCTTTTGCTCTGGTCGGAGGTCGGTCATTCTCAGGAATGCATGTGTGAGTGCATGCATGCATCTGGGCATTCATGTGTATAGAAAACGAGACCAGCCTCCAGAGTCATTCTCAGGAATGCTGTTCACCTCTTTTAGGTCAGAATCTCACCTATTAGGAGAGGCTCCTCCTGCCTTCCCCTCCACAGTACTAGGATTACAAGTATATGCCACCAGGACTGGCTTTTTAGGTGAGTCTAGGGGATTGAATTTGAGCCATCAAGATGCAAAGCCAGTGCTTTTTCAACTAAGCCGAACCCCACCCCCACCCCCCAGAATATCCCCTCTCAGTTTCCTAGCCTTGTCAGCTCTTGGATTTCTTGCGTCATCCTCAAAAACCCAGGAAACTGTCCAGGTTGACAACGACCAGTATCCTTCAGTACAGGAATATCTGTCTCTTAGAAGGGCACAGGCATAAGAACACCACAGTTCTACACCCAGAAGCTTTAGGCCAGAGGGGCTCCATCCTGCCCCCACCCTGTCTCATTATTGGTTACGAATGCAGTTCAACGTCTACCAACATGGAGAAAAATAAACTGACAAAATGACAGCAAACTGGTATTGCTCACACGGATCTGGAGACAGTTAACAATGAAGGGTCACGTGGTAGGGTAGTTTGGCTTCTGCTATTTCAAGTAGGACTTTGATCAGGGTCAAGTAGAACAGAGAAGAGCTGCTTGGTTTTTTGTTTGTTTGTTTGGTCACCTACTCTAAGTTCAGCACTGTTATTGGTACTCGTTACTTAATATTCATAATGCGGGGCCACCCCAAAGAAGCCAAGTCAGAAAACAAAACAAAAAAAGTTAACCGCCACCACTGGGTGAGGGGTGTTTATTTGGGCATCGTAAAGATGCCAAAAATTCAGGTGCAGATAGGTTAAACTTGGAGTCGCAGACAGATCTGAGATCTGAACTCGGCCTCGACTCTTCCCATTGCCCAGTTTTACCTTTTACTAGACCTCTGGCCAAGTCATTTGTTTGTTCAATGACCACCTTGTGTTAGGTATGCTGCTTTGGCACTGCATTTCCAAAAAACGATGTGGCCCAGTCCTTTCCCTTAAAAAAGCCTTAGCAGAAGACACACTGGAAGGAGACAGACATGTAAGGGAAGCCTTGTCGCGAAGTGCCAAGAGTAGTTCTGGTGGTCTGAAGTGTGGTAGGAAGTACAAATATTGAAGCCAGTATATTCTAACCTGGGACTGGGAGGTGGCCGAGGTGAAGAAAATGCTCACAGGGGAGGTGGCTTTGCAGTTCCTTGTTGTCACCTAATGAGTCAGGTGGCTGAAACACAAATGTTTAGCCTGAGTGAACACTGGACCTTGAAAATTCCCAGGAATCCACAAGGATGTCCCCAGCTGGGACCCTAAGCAATAGAGGAGAGGGTGCCTGAATGGACCTTGCCCTGTAGTCAGACTGATGAGTATCTTAAATATCACCATAGAACCTTCATCTAACAACAGATGGAAACAGAGGCAGAGACCCACATTGGAGCACCTGACTGAGCTCCCAAGATCTAGTTGAAGAGCAGAAGGAGTGAGAGTATTAGCAAGGAATTCAAGACCATGATGGGGTCATCCACTGAGACAATGTGCCTGAGCTAATGGGAGCTCAACAAGTCCAACTGGACTGGGAGTGAACGAGCATGGGATCAAACTAGTCCCTCTGAATGTNATCACCATAGAACCTTCATCTAACAACAGATGGAAACAGAGGCAGAGACCCACATTGGAGCACCTGACTGAGCTCCCAAGATCTAGTTGAAGAGCAGAAGGAGTGAGAGTATTAGCAAGGAATTCAAGACCATGATGGGGTCATCCACTGAGACAATGTGCCTGAGCTAATGGGAGCTCAACAAGTCCAACTGGACTGGGAGTGAACGAGCATGGGATCAAACTAGTCCCTCTGAATGTGGTTGACAGTTGGGGCAGACTGAGGGGCCACTGATAGTGACACTGGGATTTGTCTCTACCTCATGTACTGACTTCTTGGGATCCTAGTCTCTTTGGATGTATACCTTGCTCAACCTAGATGTAGTAGGGAGGGCCTTGGACTTTCCACAGGGCAGGGTGCATTGTCCTATCTTAGGATTGGAGGGGAGTGGGGTGAGAGGGTCTGTGGAGGGAGTGGGAGGAGGGGAGGGAGTGGGAATTTGGATTGATTTTTTTTTAAGTAATAAAAAAAGTAAAAAAGAAAAAAAATACACGGACCCTGAAACAGCCTGGTAAGAAATGAAAGTGACTCAAGGCTGGAGCAAAACTTCTGAAAGCTGGGGGCAGCTGAGTGACACCCTTTGTCAGAGGATTAAGGAAGTAACATATATAGAGTGCGAAGCAAACCACACGAGCAGGCTGAAGCTGTTTTTCTTCATCCTCTCTCCCTGCCCCACCTCCCAGTCTTTTCTATTCAGCGCTGGGTATTGAATCCACGGGTCTTGCACACGGCACCCACTTTCTAGACACCGAGCTCCACCTGTGGCCATCCCCTGAGACTCTTGACACACTGTAGGGTTCTTACTGTGGATCAGTTTGCTCACCACCTAACAAATGGTCCATACCCGTAAAGTCATAACAACAGCGAACAGAAGCTTGATTACAGTAAGGAAAGGACTGAAGCAAAAGCTGAATTTGGTGTCAATCAATTGAGCGGATTTGTGTGGATATCTGTGTGAGTGTCATGAATGTGTAGATCCGGCACAGTGGGACAGGACTTAAAATTTTTCCATGGGAAGACCTTAATTGTTTCCTAAGCCAGGAGAAGCTTCCTCTCTCCCTGTCCCTCTCTTCCTGTCTGTCCTCCTGCCTCAGACTGGAGTTCTAGTTTTCTGAGCCTGTGCCGTCGTGCCTAATAACACATCCTTACAGGCCAACTTGCTCATCTCTATTACATGGTTCTGTGCATTCTTGTATTGAATGCAAACCCTGAAACCTGAATCTAGATTATTCAACATAATCAGCCATTGAAGATATGCAGCAAGTATTTGTTAAGTAAGCATCTAGCTAATGAGAAACTAAAAATAATCTCACTTGCTGTGGCAGGACACTTGTGTTTGGCCTGAGCAGGAGGTAGCTTACCTTAAAATGTCTCAAAATGCAGTAAAATAGGTAACAAAAATGCAGACTCCTTGAAAACAAAATAGGTAACATTGTAACATTTTTACTTAACAGGAGCAAGGGCATAGCCAGATGAGCCCATGTCGCATGTATCAGCTTTTTCATTTGCATAATATGGGTGTTAATAGAATCTACCTTATAGCGTTGTCATGAAGACTTACCGAGTTACTGAACACCAATCACGTTAGCTCTTGGACGTCACCAGTGTACTACCTTGGCCGCAGGAGGAAGCAAGACTATTGAGAAGGGCAGCATTGTGGCTGAGATTCCAGATTAGGACTCTTGTCTTCCTAGGGGCTATGACTTTTCAACCACTACCCAACCAGGCATGTGGGGTGAAGCTTCTGACCCCTTAAAATTGTTCTTAAAAGCATGGCAATGGGACTGGAGAGATGGGGCTCTGTGTTTGTTAGCACTCTTCCAGAGCAACAGGGTTCGATGCTCAGCACCCACCTGACTGCTCACAGCTGTGGATAATCCCAGTTCCAGGGGATCTTGCGTCCTTTTCTGGCCGCTGGGCATCAGGCATGCAGATGCTGCTCAGACACACATGTAGGCAAAACATCTATACACATAAAGCAATCATTGAAAAAGAAAAACTACTCTCTTCCAAACGCCCAAAAATAGCACGGTCAGCGTCGGGACATAGCTCAAGAATAGAGTCACGTGGAGAGAATTCTGAGCCCTTGTGAGAAAACTCCCAGAAAACAAGACATGAATGTTGTGACCTCAGTGTCTTCAAAACACAGAATTTTTCTTGGAATGTGTTTTCATGCTCCTCCCAGGTGTGGCAGACTGGAGTGAGTTTAAGGTGTTGTTATTCATGTGTCTTCCTCATAGTAAAAATTGCTCGACTATCTGATAAAGTTGGCCGTCACATGAGACTTTAGTCTGTCTCATGTTGAGGCCCTGCTCTCCCATGTTCTCTCTGCCAGCTAGAGCGGTGAGCAGATCAAGACACAGGTGAAGCTCTGTTGCAGAAACACATTTCCTATCACATGTGCCACTGTATCACTTTTTCCTATTGATTCTCGTGAGCACCTGGATAGCTCAAAGCTTCCGATCAGATTAATCTTTTCATAGTATATAAATTTTTATGTCACCGGGCTTGTGCCGAGCCATCTCAATGGCTCCACCTTTCAGTTAAAAAATATTTTCAAACATTTATGTATTAGGAGTATGTGTTTGTGCTCAGAGGGCAATTTATAGGACCTGGTTCACTCTTCATAGCATGCAGATTGCAGAGACTGACCTTAGGTGGTCAGGTTTACAAACAAGCACCATTATCCATCTTGCAGGTCTCCACTTTTTATTTTTGAGACAAGCTTTCTCAGTGAACCTGAAGGTTGATTCAGTTATGCTGGGTGAACAAAGGCCTTCAGGGACCCGCCTGCCTCCATCCCACCAGGGCTGGGGTTACAGACTTACATTACCACCCCAGCTTTTTGCATGAGTTCGGGGGATCTACATTCATATCATCATCTCTGTGGGATGGCCACTTTATGAACTGAGCATTCTTCCCAACCCGGATTATTTTTATTACTTAAGATGATTCTATACCCTGAGCTCAAGTAATTCTCCTGCTTCAGCTTCCTGAGAGTATGGATTGTTGGCTGTACCCACATCTCTTGCCTTCAAATTCCAACAATGGCAATGAAAACAGCCAGGGTCAAAGTATCACCTTACAACCAAGCTAAGCAATGTAACTGGTTATGTTGGGGGAAACCTCCTTAGTCTCGCTCTCTGTCACATGCAAACACCACGAATTAACACAGAAAATGGTATGTACCTAATTAAGTAAGCATTCTGGATTGGAACATAAAACATTACAAGACAAAATGTAAACCATCTTCTTATAAACCAGATTTTAATAATCTAATCCTAAAACAGGAAATATATGTTAAGCATTATATGTTGATGAGAAGTTTGCTTTGGGCCTTGGAATTTAAATTCCATATTTGTATAACTTTCAGGTCATGTGAGAGCATTTTAAATTTGTTTTGACGACTATCTACTAGTGCATTCCACAACTTTAACCTAAGAGCATTTTAGACACTAAATTTGGCTCAACTTTTAAATTAACTTTTTTTTTTCAATGGTGTAGGTCAAACTCAGGTCTTTTCAAATGGTAGGCAGGGTTCTATCATTTGCACAAGAAGCTAGGCAAGGGCTCTATCAATGAGTCAGCCAGATGCATGCCTCCCTAGTGTGGAGTCCAGAGGTGATAATGGTGAAGTATTTTCAACCATCCGCCACCTCTGGGGATAGGTCTCTTACTAAATCTGGAGCAAACTGATTAGGTTTGGCTAGCTGGACCAAGGCCTGTGGATCCCACCATCTCTGACTCTCCAGCACTGGGTTACAGACACCTGATGCCATGGTTGAAATTTTATTCGGATGCCAGAGCCAAACACAAGTTTGCATGTGTTTATTGCAAGCATCATGTTGACCAAGCCACCTCTGCACTTCCATGTTTTTACTTTTTTAATAGATAGCTTTGAGCTGGGTGGTGGTGGCACACTCCTTTAATTCCAGCACTTGGGAGGCAGAGGCAGGAGTATGTCTGTGAATTCTAGTTTCAGGACAGGCTCCAAAGCTACAGAGAAACCATATATATATATGAGAGAGAGAAGGTTTTGGCCCTGTTGTCCTGGCTGGTCCCAAACAATGGGGTTCATGCAGTTTTTTTTCTTCAGTTACCCTATTACCAGATCAAGAAAATGTTTTACTGTATTTCTGAACTGTATGATCCAGTAAATAAGTTATTAAAATGGATACATACCCACTTTAAGTCAGTAAAAGTATTGTATATGATTGAGAAATTAACATGCCCATAAAACCTCTGCACAAAAGCTAAAAGACTAGAACTCTCAAAAGTCTTTCCTGATTTCAGTTTGTCTTGTTGCCACATCAATTGTGATTACAAATTGGTTTAGAAAGAGATACTTTTAACTCACAAATTTACTAGGAGAGCTGCCTGACAATATGTATCAACATTTTTTTGTTTTGGGCTAAAAGTATTTATACGTGTTTGGCATATTTGCTATTACTAATACGGGTATTTTCAAAACAACATATGTATTGACTGTTACAGAATAACAATCAGAGGACATTAAAATTTCATATTTGCTGACAACTCAACGGATGCCTTGGTGGTATCTTCAGTTTTCATCAAGGTCCTAAACTTTAACTTTCCAGTTCCGAAGTTAAGCTACGTGTGTTCGAGGAAAGAATTTTCCTCATCAAAACAAAGACGGCACTATGATTGCAGATTTTATTCTAGTGCTCTGATGAGGTTAAGTTGTAGGAGGCCCAAACTGCTTGTTGAGCTGAAAATCCAGTTCTGGATTGCATGGAATGACTAAATTTCTCCAGTATTCTGCCTGAAAAACACAACTGTTGGAGGAGTTAACTTCGGTGACTCCTCAGTTAGGAACATGGCCAGCTCATTTCTAAATGGAAACTCCCAAGTGCCACAGCCCATCAATCATCTGACATATAATCCGTCTTCCACTGAGCTGGAATGTTCTTTAAAGGTCAGGTCTTTGGATGAAGAATGTCAATTTAGTGGGTTACGCAGCAGAAATGCCTAAATCTGGGGCAGTGCTTGAGCGTTGGAGAAACAGCTTCTCTTCAAATAGCAGAGAAGAACGGAGGACTATAAGCGGAAAGTCTTCTGCTTAGTCACATTCCCTGCTGCCTTTGCCTGTATCTCATTTAAAGTAAGATAAAGAAATATAGCTGGGCATTGTATCATATTCATCTACTTTCACACGTGTGCTAGGGAGCCTGGAAACACTACCTGGCCTAAATTTGAGAAAACTGGAGAAATGCTACATTCGAGTTGGGGAAAAAAAATCTAGATTTTGGTTTAAAAAAGTGGAACCTTTCAGCACAATTACTTTTTTTTCTTCTTCTTCAGTAAAAAGGATCTTGCCGCGTACTTCAGGCTGGTCTCGAACTCATGGCGTTCCTGTTTCACAGCAAGAAACCTGCTTTCTACATATATAAACAATGGAGGCCTGGCAGTGTCACATGATCATAATCCCAGTACTTGGGGTACAGTGGCGGAGAAAAAGACAGTCACAAGTTCAAGACCGACTCGGGTGTGCAGTGAGTTCCAGGCCAGCTCAGGCTACATGTGAGTCCACCTCCACAAAGTGAAACCACCAGAAAGTGGGCCTGAGCGAGAATCCCATTCTCATTCTATATTCTCTGTGTTTTGCCATCCCTTCCACTCCCCAACGCCTTCTGTCCACATGCCCGCCTCGCAGGCATGAGACTCCCGCAGTTTATGAAAGTGAAGCAACGCGGCATTCTTTTTCAGATAGGCCAATCTTTTTGTTAGCATGCGACCAGAAACTGTGGCTTCTCAACTGTCCTAAACCTGCCGGATTCTAAGGATCTGATCCTAACCTACTTTTTCAGAATGGCCGAAAGCGAGTAAATAAGAATTTCAATGACCCCGGTCAGCTGCGTGCCCTTGGGCGACTGGATGTTTTCCCAGGCTATAGCGATTAACGATCTTTAAAAATGATCGAATACCTGTCCCGAACGCAATCGCACGGCTCCCACAGGGCACAGAGCAGGCTTTTTAAAGCGCTCTTCTAAGTGATGCTTAAACCGCAGAACGCTTCCGAGAGCAAACATCCGCTACAGTGCGACACCTGGGCTTTGCAAGTCGTCTTACAGGAACCTACGAGCTCCGCATCGCTCTTCCGCTCACGCTCGGGGCGCCCGAACACCGATTCTCTCGGGAGTCTGGAAAACGGGCTGCGACTCCGAGCGGGATCTTTCCCGAGTGGGTCAAGCTGCTGGAGGCATTTCTAAGACCCCAGAGCGACGCCCAGCATCCCGACCCGAACTGCGCCGCCGAGCCGCGCTAGGAGCACCTCCCGTTACTACCGGGAACTCCGGACTCCACTGCTATCCCCAGCCCCCACCGTGATGCCCCCCACACCCCGTTCCTCTTCCACGTGACACGGGCCGGAACCGTCACTTCCGGCGGGGCGAACAGC